>JAIUJO010000771.1:150000-155000 GCA_023846275.1 Vanilla planifolia
GAGGAAAAAGAAGAAGAAGAAGAAGAACAAAAAGAATAAGAGGAACTATAAAAAGAACTAGAAGAAGAAGAACAAGAACAAGAGCAAGAAGTGGGAGACGAAAGCGAAGGAGGAAAAGTAGTAGAAGTAGAAGTAGAAGGAGAAGAAGAAGAAAAAGAGGAAGAGGACGAAGAAGAAGAAGAAGAAGAAGAAGAAGTTGAAGAAGTGGACGAAGAAGAAGAATATGTAGAGGAAGAAAAAGTGGAATTATAAGAAGAATAAAGACAAGAAGAAATGGAAGAGGAAGAGAAGAGGAAGAAGAAGAGGAAGAAGAAGAGGAAGAAGAAGAAGAAGAAGAAGAAGATGAAGTGGAAGAAGAAGGAGAAGAGGAAGAAAAAGAAGGAGGAGAAGAAGAAGGGGAAGAAGAAGAAGAAGAAGAAGAAGAAGAAGAGGAAGAAGAAGAAGAAGAAGAAGAAAAAGTTGAAGAAGAAGGAGAAGAAAAAGGAGGAGAAGAAGAAGAAGAACAAAAGGAAGAAAAAGAAGGAGAAGCTAAGGAAGAAGAAGAAGAAGGACAAGTAGAAGAAGAAGAAGAAGAAAATAAAGAAGAAGAAGAATAAGACAAAGAAGAGGAAGAAGAATAAGTAGCAGAAGAAGAAGAAGAAGAAGAAAATGAGGAAGAAGAAGAAGAAGAAGAAGAAGATTAAGAAGGAGAACAAGAAGAAAATGAACACGACTAAGGAAAAGATGAAGAAGAAGTAGAAGAAGAAGAAGAAGGAGAAGAGGACGATGAAGAAGAAAATGAAGAAAACGAAGAAGAAGACGAAGAAGAAGAAGAAGAAGAAGAAGATGATGATGATGAAGAAGAAGAACAAGTACAACAAGAAGAAGGGGAAGAAAAAGGACAAGTAGGATAAGAAGAAGAGGAGAAAGATGTAGAAGAAGAAGAAGAAGAAGAAGAAAATAGAACAAAGAAGAAGAAAAAGAAGAAGAAGAAGAAGAAGAAGAAGAAGAAAAACATGAAAAATAAGAAAGAAGAAGAAGAAGAGGAGGAAGAAGTAGAAGAAGAAGAAGAAGATTGCAGAGGAGGAGAAGAAGAAGAAGAAGAGAAGAAGAAAAAGAATAGGAACAAGATAAAGAGGAGGACAAAGAAAAAGAAGAAAAAAAAGTAGTAAGAGTTGTAGAAGAGAAAGAATAAGAATAAGAAGAAGAAGAAGAAGAAGAAGAAGAAGATGAAGAAAAAGAAGTAGAAGTAGAAGAAGATTAAGAAGGAGAAGATAAAGAAGGAAAAGAACAAGAAGAGGAAGAAGAAAGAGAAGAAGAATGAGAACTGGAAGAAGGAGAAGGAGAAGAAGAAGGAGAAGGAGAAGAAGAAGAAGAAGAAGAAGAAGATGTAGAAATAGTAGAAGAAGAAGAAGAAGAAGAATAAGACTATGAAGAAGAAGATGAAGAAGAGGAAGAAGAAGAGGAAGTAGGGGAAGAAGAAGACGAAGAAGATGAAGAAGAAGAAAATGAAGTGGAAGAAGAAGAAGAAGAAGAACAAGAACAAGAAGATGGAGAAGAAGAAGTTGAAGAAAAAGAAAAAGTAGATGAAAAAGAAGAAGTAGAAGTAGAAGTAGAAGAAGAAAAAGAAGGCAAAGGAGGGGAAAAAGAAGAAGAAGAAGAATAATAATAATAATAATAAGAATAAGAGGAGGAAGAAGAAGAAGAAGAAGAAGAAGAAGAAAAAGAAGAAGAACATGAAGTAAAAGAATAAGAAGAAAAAAGATGAAGAAGAAGAAGAAGAGCAAGAAGAAGAAGTAGAAGAAGAATATAAGGAAGAAGAAGAAGGAGAGGAAGAAGAAGAAGCAGAAGAAGAAGAAGAAGAAGAGGAAAATAGGAAGCGAAAGAAAAGGAAGAAGACGAGGAAGATGAAGAAGAGGAAGATGAAGAAGAAGATCAAGAAGATGAGGAAGAAGGAGTGGAAGAATAGGTGAAAGAACAAGAAAAAGAACAAGGAGAAGACAAAGGGGAAGAAGTACAAGGAGTGCATGAAGAAGAAGAAGAATACGAAGAAGCAGAAGAGGGAGAAGAAGAAGAAGAAGAAGAAGAAAAAGAAGAGGTAGAAGAAGAAGAAGAAGAAGAAGAAGAAGAGGAAAAGGAACAAGGAGTAAGAGATGAAATAGAAGGAGAAGAAGAAGCACAAGTAGAAGTAGAAGAAGAAGAAAAAGAAGAAGAAGATAAAGAAGAGGACGAAGAAGAAGTAGAGGTAGAGGAAGAAAAAGAAGAACTTTAAGAAGAATAAAAATAAGATGAAGCCGAAGAGGAGGAAGAAGAAGAAGAAGGCAAAAAAGAAGAGCAAGAAGAAGAAGAAGAAGTGGAAGAACAAGAAGAAGAAAAAGAAGATAAAGAACGGGAAGAAGAAGAAGAAGAAGAAGAAGAAGAAGAAGAAGTAGAAGTAGAAGGGGAAGAAGAAGGAGAAGAAGAAGGAGAAGAAGAAGAAGAAGAAGAAGAAGTTGAAGAACATGAAGAAGATGAGAAGGGACAAACAGAAGAAAAAGAAGGAGAAGCAGAAGAAGAAGAACAAGAAGAAGATTAAAAAAGATGATGAAGAAGAAGAAGAAGATGAAGAAGAAGAAGTAAAACAAGAAGAGAGAAGAAGAAGAATAATAAGAAGAAGATGAAGAAGAAAAAGATGGAGAAGAAGAAGAAGAAGAAGAAGAAGATGAGGATGATGTGGAAGAAGAAAAAGAAGAAGAAGAACAAGTAGAAGAACTAGAAGAGGAAGACCATGGAGAAGAAAAAGGAGAAGTAGTAGAAGGAGAAGATGAAGAAGAAGAATACGAAGAAGAAGAAGAAGGAGAAAAACATGAAGAGAAGAAGAAGAGGAAGATGAAGAGGTAGAAGAAGAAAAAAAAGAAGAGGAAATGAAACAAGAAGAAAAAGTAGAAGAATAAGAAGAACTAGAAGATGAAGAAGAAGAAGAAGAAGAAGTAGTAGAAGAAGAAGAAGCTGAACTAGAAGAAGTAAGAGATGAAAGAGAAGGAGAAGAAGAGGTAGAAGAACAAGAAGTAGAAGAAGAAGAAGAAGAGGAAAAAGAAGAAGAGGACAAAGAAGTAGAAAAAGAAGAAGAAGAAGAGGATGAAGAAGAAGAAGAGGTAGAGGAAGTCGAAGAAGAACTATAAGAAGAATAAAAACAAGAAGAAGTGGAAGAGGAAGAAGAAGAAGAAGAATAAGAAGTAGAAGAAGAAGAAGATGAGGAGGAACAAGAAGAAGAAGAAGAAGAAGAGAAAGAGGAGTAAGAAGAAGAAGAACAACAACAAGTAGAAGAAGAAGAAGAAGAAGAAGAAGAAGAGGAAGAAGAAGAAGAAGAAGAATAGGAAGAAGAAGAAGAAGAAGACAAAGAAGAAGAAGATGAAGAAGAAGAAGAGGAAGAAGAAGAAGAAGAAGAAGAGGAAGAAGAAGAAAAAGAAGAAGAAGAAGAAGAAGAAGAGGAAAAAGAAGAAGAGGACAAAGAAGAAAAAGAAGAAGAAGAAGAAGAAGATGAAGGAGAGGATAAAGAAGAAGAAGAGGTAGAGGAAGAGAAGGAAGAACTATAAGAAGAGTAAAAACAAGAAGAAATGGAAGAGGAAGAAAAAGAAGAAGAAGAGGAAGAAGAAGAAGATAAGAAGAAGAAGAAGTAGAATAAGAAGATGAGGAAGAAGAAGAAGAAGAAGAAGAAGAGGAAGAAGAGTAAGAAGAAGAAGAAGAAGAAGAAGAAGAGGAAGAGGAAGAGGAGTAAGAAGAAGAAGAAAAAGAAGAAGTAGAAGAAGAAGAAGAAGAAGAAGAAGAAGAAGAGGAAGAAGAAGAAGAAGAAAGGGAAGAAGAAGAAGAGGAAGAAGAAGAAAAGGAAGAAGAAGAAGAAGAGAAAGAAGAAGAGGAAAAAGAAGAAAAGGACAAAGAAGAAGAAAAAAAGAAGAAAAAGATGAAGAAGATGAAGAAGAGGATGAAGAAGAAGAAGACGAAGAACTATAAGAAGAATAAAAACAAGAACATGTAGAAGAGGAAGAAGAAGAAGAAGAAGAAGAAGAAGAAGAAGATGATGAGGAAGAAGAAGAAGAAGAAGAAGAAGAAGAATATGAGGAAGAAGAAGAAGAAGAAGAAGAAGAAGGGGAAGAAGAAGAAGAAGAGAAGAGAAGTAAGAAGAAGAAGAAAAGAAGAAGAAGAAGAAGTAGAAGAAGAAGAAGAAGAAGAAGAAGAGGAAGAAGAAGTAGAAGAAGAATAGAAAGAAGAAGAAGAAGAAGAAGAATACAAAGAAGAAGAAGGTGAAGAAGAAGAAGTAGAGGAAGAAGAACAAGAACAAGAACAAGAAGAAGAAGAAGAAATAGAAGAAGAAGAGAAGAGGAAGACGAAGAGGAAAAAGAAGAAGACGACAAAGAAGAAGAAAAAGAAGAACAAGAAGATGAAGGAGAGGATAAAGAAGAAGAAGAGGTAGAGGAAGACGAAGAAGAACTATAAGAAGAATAAATACAAGAAGAAGTGGAAGAGGAAGAAGAAGAAGAAGATGAAGAAGACGAAGTAGAAGAAGAAGAAGAAGAAGAAGAAGAAGAAGAAGAAGAGGAAGAGGAGTAAGAAGAAGAAGAAGAAGAACAAGAAGAAGAAGTAGAAGAACAAGAAGAAGAAGAAGAAGTGGAATAACAAGAAGAGGAATAAGAAGGAGGAGAAGAAAAAGAAGTAGAACAAGTACAAGAAGAAGAAAAGGAAGAGGAAGGACAACTAAGAGAAGAAGAAGAAGGGAAAAGAAGAGGAGAAAGTAGTAAAGGAAGAAGAGAAAAAAGATGAAGTAAAAGAAGAAAAAGAAGAAGAAGAAGAAAAGAGAACAAAGAAGAAGAAGAAGAAGAACAAGTAGAGGAAGAGGAAGAAGAAGAAAAACAAGAAAAATAAGGAAAAAGGAGAAGAAGAAGACGAGGAGGTGGAAGAAGTAGAAGAAGGAGAAGGAAGAGGAAGAAGAGGACAAAGAAAAAGAAGAAGAAAAATAAGTAGTAGTTGTAGAAGAAGAAGAATAA
>JAIUJO010000771.1:165000-167500 GCA_023846275.1 Vanilla planifolia
AAGAGAAGAAGAAGAAGGAGATGAAGTAGAAGAGGAGGAAGAAGAAGAGGAAGAAGGAGAGCAAGAAATATATGAAGAGGAAGATGAAAAAGAAGAAGAATAAAAAGAAGAAGAAAAGATGAGAAAGTAAAGGAGGAGGAGGAAGAAGAAGAAGATGAAGATGAAGAAGAAAATGAAGAAGAAGAAGAAGAAGAAAAAAAGTAGAATAAGTGGAAGAAGAAGAATAAGTAGAAGAGGCATATGAAGATGAAGAAGAAGAGGAAGAAGAAGAGGAAGAAGGAGAAGAAGAAGAAGAAACAGAAGAAGAAGAAGAAGTAGAGGGAGGCAGAGGAGGGAGAAGGAGAGGAAGAAGAAGAAGAAGGAGAAGAAGAAGAATAATAAGAAGAAGAAGAAGAAAAAGCAGAGGAAGAAGAACAAGTAGTAATAGTAGTAGTAGTAGTAGAAGAAGAAGAATTAGAAAAGAAGAAGAAGAGGAAGAAGGAAAAGAAGGAGAGGAGACGTAGTAGAAGTAGAAGAAAAAGAAGAAGTTGATGGAGAAGAAGAAGAAGAAGAGGAAGAAGAAGAAGGAAAAGAAGAGGAAGAAGAAGAAGAGGATTAAGAAGTAGAAAAAGATGAAGAGGAAGAAGATGAAGTAGAAGTAGAAGTAGAAGAAGAAGACGAAGAAGAATAAGAAGATGAAGATGAAGAAGAAGAGGAAGAAGGAGAACGAGAGGAAGAAGGAGAAGAAGAGAAGATTTTGATGAAGAACAGGAAAAAGATTAAAGGAAAGAAGAAGAAGATGAGGAATAAGAAATAATAATAATAATAATATCGAGAATTGGAGAAGAAGGAGAATAAGTAGAAGTAGAAGAAAAGAAGAAGAAGAGAGGAAGATGGAGCGGAAGAAGAAGAAGAAGAAAAAGAAGAATAAGAAGAAGAAGAGGAGGAAGATGAAGAAGAGAAAAAAAGAAGAGGAAGAAGAAGAACAAGAGGAAGTAGGAGAATAAGAATAACATGATGATGAAGAAGAGGAAGAAGATGAAAAGGAAGAAGAACTAATAACAATAATAATAATAATAATAAGTAGAATTAGAAGAAAAAGTGAAAGAAGAAGAAGAAGAAAAAGAATAAAAAGAAGAAGAAGAAGAAGTGGAAGAAAAAGAAGGGGAAGAAGAAGGAGAAGAGGAAGAAGAAGAAGTAGATGAAGAAGATGACAAGGAAGAAGAAGAAGTAGAAGTAGAAGTAGAACAAGAAAAAGAAGAAAAGGTGGAGGAAGAAGAAGAGCAAGAAAAAGAAGACGAAAAGAAAGAATAACAAGAAGAAGAAACAGAAGAACAGGAAGAAGAAGAGGAAGAAGTAGAAGAAGAAGGAAAGAAGAAGAAAAAGAAAAAGAAGAAGAAGAAGATGAAGAAAAAGAGGAAGAATAAATAGTTGAAGAAGAGGAACTACAAGAAGAAGAACAAGCACAAGAAAGAGAGGATGATAAAGAAGAAAAAATTAGAGGAAGAAGAAAAATAAGAAGTGGAAGAAGAACAAGAAAAAGAAGAAAAAGGAGAAGATGAAGAAGAAGAAGTTGAAGAAGAAGAAGACAAAAAAAGGGGACAAAGAAGAAGAAAAAGAGGAAGAAGAAGAAGAAGAAGAAGAACATGATGATGAAGAGGAAGAGGAAGAAGAAGAAGAAGAATTAAATTAAGAAGAAAAATAAGAAGTAGAACAAGCGAAAGAGGAAGAACAAGAGGAAGGTGATGAAGAGGAGGAAGGTGAAGAAGAAGAAGAAAAAGAAAACGAAGAAGTTGAAGAAGATGAAGAAGAAGAAAAAGAAGAAAATGATGAAGAAGAGGAAGAAGAAGAAGAAGAAGAGGAAGAAGACAAAGAAGAAGAAGATGATGAAGAAGTAGAAGAGGAAGAAGAAGAAGAGGAAGAAGAAGAAGAAGTGGAAGAAGTAGAAGAAGTAGAAGAAGAGGTCGACGAAGAAGAAGAAGAAAAATAAGAAGAACGAGAAAGAGAAGAAGAAGGAGATGAAGTAGAAGAGGAAGAAGAAGAAGAGGAAGATGGAGAGCAAGAAGAATATGAAGAGGAAGAAGAAAAAGAAGAAGAATAAAAGAAGAAGAAAAAGAGGAGAAAGAAGATGAAGATGAAGAAGAAATAAAGAAGAAGAACAAGAAGAAGAAGAAAAGTAGAATAAGTGGACGAAGAAGAATAAGTAGAAGAGGCATATAAGGAAGAAGAAGAACAGGAAGAAGAAGAAGGAGAAGAAGAAGAAGAAGTATAGTACTAAGAAGAAGAAGCAGAAGAAGAAGAAGAAGAAGATGAAGAAGACGAAAAGGAAGTGGAAGAAGAAGAAGAAGAAGAAGAAGAAAAAGTAGAAGAAAAAGAAGAAATAGAAGTAGAAGAAGAAGAAGAAGAAGAAGGTCAAGGAGAAGAAGAAGAAGAAAAAAAAGAAGAAGAAGAATAAGAATAAGAATAAGAATAAGAAGAAGAAGAAGAAGAAGAAGTATAAGAAGAAGAAGCTGAAGAAGCA
>JAIUJO010001786.1:0-82500 GCA_023846275.1 Vanilla planifolia
TTCTTCTTCTTATCATTATTATTCTTCTTCTTCCTCTTTTTTTTTTCTTCTTCTTCTTCTTCATCATCATCGTCATCTTCTTCTTTCTTCTTCTTCTTCTTCTTCTTCTTTTTTCTTCTTCTTCTTCTTCTTCTTCTCCTTCTTCTTCTTCTCCTCCTCCTTTTTCTTCTTCTTCTTCTACTTCTTCTTCTACTTCTTCTTTTTCTTCTTCTTCTTCTTTTTCTCCCTCTTCTTTTATTTCTTCTTCTTATTTTTCTTCTTCTTCTTTGTGAGTGCATCTGTGCACTTTTTAGTGTGCTTATGTGAGTTTCTATTTATGTGTGTGTTTGTGCCTATGCATTTGTTTGAGTATTTTTATGTATGTGCATGCATGTGTGCTTTTATTTCAATTTTTTTTTTAACAATCATGTTTGTGCATGTGGGTGCATGTGAGTATGTGTGCATGTGCATATGTTTGCATGTTTATGCATGTTTGTTGTGAGTGTTCATTCCTTGTGCATGTGTGAGTCCTTGCATTTTATGTATTTCTTTGTGTAGGTGTGTATGCATATGTGTGGGTATGTGTGTATCCATGTGCACATGTTTGTGTGATTGTGTGTTTGAATACTTGAGCTTGTATGCATTTGTGCATGTTTGTTTTTTTCTTCTATGTATGTTTGTGTATATATGTTCATGTGTTTGTGCTCATATTCCAACATGAGTGCTTGTTTGGGTGTTAGCATTCCTGTGGATGTGCATGAGGTGCATGTCTATGTGTTTGTGTGTATGCATGCATGCACGTGTGTATATCTATGTTCTTGTGTGCATGTGTGCACATGTTTACATGAGTGTGTATGCATGTGTGCTTAGCTTTCTTGTATTTATGTGTTTTTTGTGCATGTTTTTATGTTCTATGCTTGTGTGTGCATGCCAATACATGTGTGTATGTGCATGTCCATTGTGTGTCTCTGTGTCTGTGTGTGTGTTTAGGTGCATGAGTGCATGTGTTTGTGTATGTTGTGTACACATTTGGGTGCATCTTTGTGTTATTGTGTGTGTGTGTGAGTGTGCCTATGTTGGGTGCATGTGTGAGCATGTTCGTTCCATATTGCACGCGCATGTGTTCCTTTATGTGAGTGTGTATGTGTTGTTGTGTGTGTCAATATGTTCATGTGGCTATGCAAGTGCATGTGTATTTGTATATGTGTTTGGACGCTTGTGCATCTGTGCATGCATGTGTATGTTTGTGTGTGCACGTGCATATATTTGTTTGTGTGTGTTTGTGTGAACGACTATGTGTGGGTGTGCATGTAGGTGTGTGTGTGTGTGCATTCATATATTTGTGTGTGTCTATGTGCTAGTGCACGCATGTAAATATATATACTTATGTGTGTGTGTCTGTGTGTGTTCATATGTTTGACTATTTGTGTGTGTGTGTGCATGTGTTTTAATTGAGCGAGCACATGAGCATGTATGTGTGCACAAAGGTACAAGCGTGTGTGGGTACTTCTATGTGTGTGTTTGAGTTCATGTGCATGTATATGATTACACATGTATGTGTATGCATGTGCACATTAGTGTTTGTGTGTGTATTTTTGTGTATGTGCATGCATTTGTTAGTATGTATGCTTATGATTGCATTTATGAGTTCTTATGTGTGTACATGTATCTGTGTGTGGATATGTGTGTGCATATTTGTGTGCATGTGTATATGTATGTGTCCATTTGCATGTGTGGTTATGTTTGTGTGTGTGTGCAGGTGCATGGGTGCATGTGTTTATGGGTGCATATGTGTGTTATTATGCGTGTGAGTGTGCCTATGTTTGTGCATGTGCTAGTATGCATGTCTATGTATGTGCACATGTGTGTTCCTCTATGTGAGTGTGTATGTGTTGGTGTGTGTAGTGTGTGTGTGCATATGTTCATGTGGATGTGCAAGTGCATGTGTATGTAGGTATGTGTATGCATGCTTGTGCATGTGTGCATGCATGTGTATAGTTGTTTATGGGGGACATGTGTGTGGGTTTTTGTGTGTGCATGCATGCATATTATTGTGTGTGTGTGTATGCATATATTTGTGTGTGCTTATATACCAGTGCACACATGTAAATATGCATATTTGTGCATGTGTTTGTGTTTGACTATTTGTGTGTGTGCATGTGTTTTTGTGAGTGAATGGATGTGCATGTGTGTGTGCACAGAGGCACATATGTGTGTGTATGCATCTGTTTGTGTTTATGTGCACGTATATGATTATGCATGTGTGTGTGTGTGCATGTGTGCATGTTTGTGTATATGCATGATTTTTTAGTGTGTAAGCCTATGTGTGCAATGTGTGAGTTCTTGTGTATGTGTGCATGTGCATCTATGTGTTTCGACATGTCCATGCATGTTTGTGTGGTAGTGTGCCCACATGTGTACATGTATGCATGTGTGTGTTTTTCATGCGTGTGTGCTTATGTGTATGCATGTGTGTGTGCATTATCTTTTGTGTGCTTGTGTTTTTGTGCTCACCCTTGCATTTTTGTTTTGTGTATGTATTCATGTGCGTGCATGAGTTTGTGTGCACATGAGTGCATGTGTGTTCGAGCATTTGTGCATGTGTGTAGGTGCATGTGTGTGTGCTTGTATGAATGTGTGTATATATGCATGTGTTTGTGTGCTTATGCATATGTCTGTCTACATGCAAGTGTATGTAGACAAACGTGTGTGCTTGTGTGCTCATGTGTGTGTATGTTTGTATGTGTGCATGTCTTAATGCATGTATATGGTTATGTGTGCATTTCTGTGTACTTGCATATGTGTAGGTGTGTTTGGGCATCTATATGCATGTTTTTCTTGTGTGCTTGTGTATTTGTGAGTATGTGCATGCATGTGCATGTGTGTGTGCATGCATACATATGTGTGTGGTTGGGTGTGCATGCCTTTGTGTGTGTATGTGTATTTGTGCATGCATATGCATGTGCTATGTGTGCATATGATCATGTCTGTATGCAGGGGGTGTATGTATGTTTGTGTGTGTGTGTCATTTCTATGTGTATGTGTATTTCTACATTCATGTGTATATGCACACAGTTGTGTATGTGTGCATGCGTATGCATCTTCATGTGTGACATTTGTGTATGCATGTGTGTGGGAGTGTATGTGTGCATGTGTTTATGCATTTGTGTGTGTGTGCAAGGATGTACACAAGTGTATATTCGTGTGTGGGTGTGCACCTATGTGTGCATGTGTGTGTGAGCGTATGTGTATGCGTGCATGTGTTGTGTGCATGCACATGTTTATGTGTGTGTGTGAGCATGCATATGTGGGCACATTTATTTGTGCATGTTTTGTGGGTGGTCGCATGTTTCTATGTGAACATGTGTGTGTGTGTATATATATGTGTCTATGCATGTATACATATAAAAAGTGTTTATGGGTATTCAAATGGGCATATGTGTGGGTGCTTACGTATTTGTGTGTGTGCATGTGTCTATGTGCTTGTGTGTGTGGGTGTGTGGGTGTGTGTTTTTGTATGTTTATATGCATGTGTAATTGTGTGCAAGCATATGTGTGTGCATGTGTACATGCATGGTGTTGCGTGTCTGTGTGTTTGATTATGTGTGTGTATGTGTCCATGTAGATATGCATTGGGCTATGCATGTCTATGTAGATGTGTGTTTGTGAGTGTCTATGTGTGTGTGTCTCTATGTGTGTTCCCCTATGTGTCTGTGTGCATGAATTCATGTGTGCATGTGTTTGTGTGCATGTGTTTGTGTGCACGTGCATCTTAATGTGTCTTTGGGGGTGCATGTGTGTGTATGTGTATGCATGTCAATACACAAGTGTTTGCATGCATGTGTGTGTTAGAATGCATGTATATGTATGTGTGTATGTGTGTATGTGTGCATGTGTGCATATGTTGTTGTTGTTGTTGTTGTTGTGTGTGTGTCTTCATGGGCATGAGTGTGTGTGGTTGTGTGTGCATATATGTGTTCGTATGTGTGTGCATGTGTGTGTGTGTGTATACATGTTTGTGTGTATGTGCATTTGAGCATGTATGTGTACTTGTGTGTGTGTGTGTGCTTGTGTGAGTGCATGTGCATACGAGTGTGTTTGTGTGCACATTAGTGTGTATGTGTGTGTGTGTGTTCTTGTGCATGTATGTACATGTGTGCATTTGTTTATGCATGTGTGCTTGTTTGTGCATGCATATGAGTATGAGTGATTGCCTACGTGCAAGTGTGTATGTGTCTTCATGTATGTGTATATGAGTATGTTTGCATGTTTGTGCACTTGTGTTCATGTGAGTACATGTGTGTGTATATGGATTGCATGTGTGTGCAATTTGTGCATACTTCTACATGTGTGTGTGTGTGTGCATGCATGAGTGTGCATGTGTGTTTACATGTGTGCAAGCCTCTATGTTTGTGTGTGTGCTTTTGCATGAATGTGTTTGCATAGTGCATGTGTGTGATTGTGCATGTCTTTGTGTGTGCCTATGTGTTGGTTGCACATGTGTGTATGTGCATGCTTGCATTCATGTGTGCATGTGCTTGCACATGTTTGCATGCATGTGTTTATGTGCTTGTGTAGGCATGCATGTGTGTACACAAATATCATTGTGCACATGTGCTTTTGTGTATGTGTCCTCATGTCAGTGTGAGTATGTATGCCTTTTTATGCGTGCATGTGAGTGTCTATATATGTGTGTATGGTCATATGTTTATGTGTGTGTTTGTAAGTATTTGTGGATAAGTGATTAAGCATGCATGTAAGTGTGTGTACATGTGCATGTGTGTGTGTGTGCATGCTTGTACTTGTGTATGTTTGTATGCATGTTTTTGCTTGTGTGTGTGTGTATATGTTCATGCATATGCTTTTATGTGTGTATGTGTGCATGTGCATGTGTGTATGCAGGTGTATGTGTGTAAGTCTGTGGGAGTGCATGCTAGTGTGTGTGAGTGCATCTGAATGTGTGTGTGGGTGTATGCATCACTACTTGAATGCATGCATTTTTGTGCATGTGTGTGTTTGTGTGTGCATGTGTCAATATACATGTGTATGTGTGTGTGTTTGTGTTTGTGTGTATAGTGTGCATGTGTGATTCCATGTGTACATATATGCATTCTTGTGTGCATGTGTGAGTGCATGTCTCTCCAAGTGTGTGCATGTGTGTGTGTATTTGTTTGTGTGTTTGAGTGTATGTTTGTGCATGCACATGTGTGTTTGCACAAATGTGTCTATATTTGTGGATAAGTGCATCTATAAGTTTGTGTGCATGTGCTCGAGTGTGAGTGTGTGTGTGAATGTGTGTGCATATGTGTTTGTGTATGTGTGTATATATGTGTGTGTAGACACATATGTGTGTATTTTTTGTGAGTGTATTCGTGTGTTTGTGTCTATCCATGCATGTGTGTTTTTCTGTGCAAGTTAAGTATGTACTTTTGCTTGTGTGCTTATGCGTATGTGTGTGTATACTTGTATGGTATTAGGAGTGTGTGTGCATATGTGCATCGTGCATGTGTCTTGGTGGTCATGTGCATGTGGCATGTGTGTGTGCATATATATGTATGTGTATATATGCATGAGGGTGCATGTGTGTGTGCATGTGACCTATGTGTGAATGTAATTATGCAAGCATGCTTATGTTGGTGTGTGTGAGTGTTTGTATTTGTTTGCATGTCTATGTGCGTGTGTGTGCATATGTGCATGTTTGAGCATGTGTGTGTCCAAGTGTGTGCATGTGTGTGCATGCATATATGTGTGTGTGCGTAAAGTTTGATGTGTGTGCGAGTGAATCTACATATGTGTGTGTTTATGTGCATGTGTGGGTATTTATGGGTGTGGGTGTTGTGTTTCTGCCTATGTGTGTGTGCATATGTGTGTAAGTGTGTGTGTGTGTGTGTACATACATGTGTGTATGCATGCATATGTTTGTGCATGTGTGTGGGTGTGTGTTTGCATGTTGGTGTGTGAGTGCCTACGTGTATGTGTATGTGTGAGTGAGTGTGTTTGTATGTACATGCATGCATGTGCTTGTGCATATGTGGGTATGTGCATGCACATGTGTGTGTTTGTGTGCATGTATGTGTGTGCATAAGAATGTGTGTTTGCCTATGTGTATGCATGTCCATAAATATGTGTGTGTGCATGTATGTCTAGTTGTGAGCTTGAGTGTGGGTTGGTGTGTCTACGTTCATGTGGGTGCACTTGTGTGGGTACAAGTGCATCTATGTGCATTTGCATTTGTGTGTGTCTGAGTGCATGCGGGTACAGGCATGTTTGCATGTGTGTCTGCATGTGTGTGTGGTATGTGCACGAGTGGGTTTATTTGGATGTATGTGAGTGTAAGACCTTATGCATATGTGTGCATATGTCTATACGTACATGTGCGTTTGTCCATGTATATGTATGTGTGCATGTTTGTGCATGTGTGTGCATGTGTATGTGTATGCATGTGTTTGTGTGTGCATGTTTTTGTGAATGTACATGTGTATGCGTGTGTGTGCACACAGTTGTATGTGTTTCTGTGCATGTGTGTTTGTGTGCATATGTGTGGGGGTGTGTGCATGTGTGTCTAAATGGTTGTGTGTGCATACAGATGTGCATGCGTGTATTTGTGTGTGCATATGTGTATGTGTCTTTATGCATATGTGTATGCTTATGCTTATGCATGCAAGTGTATGTACGTGTGCTTGTACGTACATGTGTATGTGTGCTTGTGTGTGATTGGGTACAAGTATGTGTGTGCTTTCATGTTTAATTTTGTGTGTGCATGTGTGTGCACGTAAGCATATATGTGCACCTATATGCATGTGTGTTCTTATGTGTGACCAAGTGTGGGTGGGTGCACATGTGCATGCTATGCGAGTGTGCAAGAATGCACATACATGAGCATGTGTGTGCCTTTATGTGTGTGTGTGTGTGTGTGCAAGTGCACCTACATGTAGGTGTGTGTTTACTTGCATGTGAGAAGTTTTTAGCATTTGTGCGCATGCATGGATGTTTGCTTTTGTGAGTGTATACATAATGTGTGTGTGTGTGTGTGTGTTTGTGTATGTGTAAGTGTATGTGTCTATGGGTGTGCATGTGCATATGTATACGTGTGCTTTTGTGTGTGTTTGTGCATGTGGGTGTGTCTTCTTATGCATGCTTGTATGCATGTGTGTGCACATGTGTGTGCATGTGTGCACCTTTTTGTGTATGCATGTGTGTATATTTTTGCACCTGTAAAAGTGAGTTCTCATTTGTGTGTATGAGTGTGTTTATATACCTGCTTCTATGCAAGCATGTGTGTGTGTGCTTGTTCACATATTTGAGTGTGTGTGTGTGTGTGTGTGTGAGCATGTCTATTAGTTTGTATGCCTATCAATATGAGAGCAAGTGCTTGTGTGAATGTATGTTTGTGTGTGTCTAAGTGTGCATAAGTGTGTATATGTGCCCATATGTACTTTTGCATGTTTGTATGTGTTGTACATTCATGTGTGCATGCATGTGGGTTTGGGTATGTTTGTATGTGTGCATGTGCATGTGTGTGTGGACACACAAATGTGTATATATGTGAGTGTGTGTTTATGCTTATGCATGTGTTTGCATGAGAGTGAGTGTGCATGTGCATGTGTGTACTTATGTGTATATATGTCTATCAATGCACATGTATATGCTTGTGTGTGTGACTTGGTGCAAGAGTTTTTACATGTGTTTATGCATGTGAGTGTGTGTTTGCATGCATATGCATGTCTACGTGCATGTGTATGTGTGTGCATGTGGGTGCATGTGTTTGAGTTTAAGTGTATATGCATGTGCATACATGTTTTTGTGTGCATGTGTATTCCTATCTGTGCCGAAGCATGCACACACATGTGTTCTTATGGGTGGGAGGGTACATGTGTGTGTGTTTATGTGTTTGGGTGTGTGTGTGTGTGCATTCATAATTACATGTGTATATGTTCATGTATATGTGTGTGCATGTGCACATGAATGCATGTGTGAGCATGTGGTTGTTTGTATGTGTGTGTGTGAATATATGTGATTGTGCATGTGTGTGTGTGTGCAAGCATGAGTGTATGGATGTGTGTGAACTTGTGTTCGCATCTATGTAGTATGTGCATTTGTGTGTGTGTGTATGTGTACATGTGCATGCACGTGTGTTTATGTGTGCATGTGTGTGCATACATGTGTGCTTACGCTTTTGTGTCTGCGTGTGCATTTGTACACACATGTGTGTGAGTGCACATGTGTGTGCATATATGTGCATGTGTGCATGTTTGAGTTTTAGTACATATGAGTGCACATGTCTATATGCATGTGTGCTTGTGAGAGTGTGTGGGTGTATTTGTAGGTGTGCTTATGTGAGTGCATGGATGCATGTGTAAGTGTGATTATGTATGTGTGTCTATGTGTATAGATGCTTGTGCATGAGAGCACACATGTCTGTGTGCATGTGTGCAAGTGTGTTTGTACATGTGTTGGAGCATGTTTGTGTGTATATGTTTGTATGCATATCCAGGTGTGTTTATGTGCAAGCATGCTTGTCTAAATGTGTGTGTGAGTGTGTGCATGCCTGTATGTATGTGCATGTGTGTGCATTTGTGTTTGTGAATGTGGTTATATGTGTATGTTCATATGTATGTTCACTTCTATGGTTGTGTGTGTGCATTTGTGAGTGTGCCTATGCATGCTTGTGTGCGTACATGTTGGTGTATGTGTGTGTGATATGGTTATGTATAGCAGTGTATGTGCATGGGTGTATGCATGTGTATATTTGTATGTGTGTGTGTATGTGTGTGTGGACATATGTATGTATGTATGTGTGAGCATTAGTTTGCATGTGTGCACGTGTGTGCATGCATGTGTGTGTGCGAATATGTATGCATGTCTATGTGTGTGTCTACCATTGTGTGTGCATGTTCATGTATGTGTGTATGCACGTGTCTGTTTGTGCACGTGCCTATGCTAGTGTATTTGAGTGTGTCCATTGGTACATGCATGTGTGTGCATGTGCATTGCCTGTGTGTGCATGGAAGCATGTGTATGTGCATATGTATATGTGTGCGCATGTTTGTGTGTGCACTTTTTGGAATTCATGTGTGCATGAGTGTGTATGTGACTATGTGCATTTATGTGTCTCTTTATGTGTATGTTTGTGTGTGTATGTGTGCATGTGCATTTGCATGTGTGCATGCATATATGTTTTGTGTGTCTGTATGTGTGCCTGTGTCTAAGTGTGCACGCGTGTGTGCTTGTGCATGTGCATTCGAGTGTGCATGGTCATATGTGTTTGCGAATGTGTAATCCTGTATATGTGTATGCTTGAGTCTGTGTGCCTACATGCTTGTGCATGCATAAGTGCATATGTGCATTTGTGTATGAGTTCATGCAAGTGTTTTGTATGTGTGGTTGTGTTTGTAAGTCCATGTGTGTGCATGACTACGTGTGTGTATGTGTGCATGGGTGTGATTGCCTGTTGGTGTGTGTGTATATATGCTTGTGCATGTGTGTTCACATATTAGTGTCTATGTGTGTGCATATACATGTGTATGTATGTGTGTGTACAAGTGCATATGAATGTTGTGTATATGCATGTGCATGTATACATGAGTGTCTATCTATCTATCTATCTCTATGTGAGTGTGTGTTTGTATGTATGCGAGCATGTTTGTGTGTGTGCATGTGTCTGTGTGTGTGCATGCTTTCATGGATCTCTATGTATTTATGTATGTGTCCATGATTGTATTTGCTTAAGTTTGTATACATGTGTGTGTAAAATGTGTGCATATGTGTGCATGTTGTGTGCATGCATGCATTTGTGTATGCCTATATGTGTGCATGATTATTTCACTTCTGTGAATGTGCATGTGTGCTTATGTGTGAGTTTTGTTCTTGTGCATTTTTATACATGTTCATGGGTGTGTGTGTGTGTGTGTGAGTGTTTGTAGGTGCATGTGTTTATAGGTGTGTGTGTTTCACTATGTGCATGCATGTGTGTGTTTACATATATGTGCATGTGTGCATGCATGTGCATGTGTGTGCATTTGTGTGTGTCTAATTCTACTTATGTGTGTATTTCTACATGTGTGTGTCTATGTATGTGTTTTTATATATGTGTGCAAGTGCGTGCATACATTTGTGTGTGTGTGTGAGTGTGCATGTGCGAGGGTGAGGTCTTTCGATGCATGTGCATATGTGTGCACATGAGTGTGTTTGTATGTGTGTGCATGTGTATGTGCATGTGTGTACTATGCCCATGCACACACATGTGTTTGTGTGTGTTGATGTGTATGTGTGTCTGTGTGCATGTGTGTGCACATGCAGACATTTGTGTGTGTGTTTGCACTTGCATATGTGTGTCGACGTGCATACATGTGTGTGATTATGGGTGTGTACATGTGTGCATGTCTTTGCATGTGCGTGCCTATATATTCACATGTGTGTTCATACATTTGTCTATGCGCACATGTGTATGTGTGTGTGCTTATGTGTTCTTATTTGTGCATTCATGTTTGCATGTGCTTGTGCATGTGCATGTGTGTATGTTTGTGTGTGTAGACATGCATGTGTGCTTATGTGCATGTGTGTTTGTGTTTGTGTATGTGTGTGCTTGTACTTTTGTGTGTGTGTGTGTATGTGTGTGCATGAGTGTGTTGTGTATGCTTGTGTGATCTCGTGCATGTGTGTGCTTGTCTGTACATGAATGTGTTTATGCTCACAGCATTATCCATGTTTGTATGTGTATGTATGTGTCCCTACATGTGTGTACGTAATAGTGTACATGGGTGCATGCATCTATTGTGTGTGCTTATGCAATTGCCTTTGTGTCCATGTGTGTGTGTGTGCATAAGTGTATTCCTGCATGTGTATGTTTGTGGGTATGTGTGTAGGAAGGGTAGAGGGGGTTGTGTAGCAATGCATGCATGTGTTTCTACTTGGTTGTGCATGTATTTGTGCATGCATGTGTGCAAGTGTGTATGTTTGTGTGTGTGTGCATGGGAATGCATCTGTTTCCATGTCTGGGTGTGTGTGCATGTCGTGTATATATGTGTGCATGCATGTTTGTGTGTGCATATGTGGGTGTATGCACATGCATGTGTGATCATGGTTTATGGGTGTTTATCTGTATGTGTGTGCACTTGTCTGTTTGTGCATGTGGGTGCATGCATCCATGTGTGTGCATATGTGTGCTTTTCTATGTGCATATGTATTTATTTGTTTTTTGCATGTGTGGGTAGGTTGTCTTCATGTACTTGTATGCATGTGTGAATGTGATTGTGAATGCACGACCATGTGTGTGTATGTGTGTACTCATGTATATATTCATTTGTGTCATTGTATGTGTGTGCATGTGTGTCTACATGTGTATACATGTGTGTTTGCGCACATTTGCATAGGCTCGTGCACATGTCCATGTGTGCTTGTGTGCATGTGTGAGTGTTCTTTTGTGTGTGTGTGCATGTGCATATGCGTGCATGTGTGTATGTGTATTTGCATATGCATTTGTGCATACTAATTTGTGTGTTGTGTTTATGCACACATGTGCATGGATGGGTGTGCATGTGTCTATGCATGCTTATGTATGTGTGTGCATGCATGATTGTGTGTGTATGCTTGTGTATGTGTATTTCTATTTGTGTGAGCTTGTGTGTGTGCATGTATGTGCACTTGTTGATATAATCTTTAAAGAGCTAATGCATAAGAGAGGCATAGGTTATACTTTTAAACTTTTTGATATTTTTAAATTTTTTTTAAATTAGAATTTGTTAATCATGAAACTATTGATTTAATAATTTTACTACATTAAAATATTAAAAAATAGAAATTTAACAAATTAAATAACATTTTTTTAATAAACTATTATTATTAGATAAACATTATTTTCATTAATTTATTTCATATATATTTTTTAATTAAATATTATTTAAAAAAAGAGAAATTTTATAAATTGCATGACAATAAAAAAAAATATATGAGATTTTTAGGTGGCTGATCTAACCTGTGCCAACATTCACTCCCAGTCAATGGAACTAGGATTCTACAAAAAAAGTCACTCTTCGTTGCAGTAGGTATAGATAATCTTTACAAACCACACCTTTTGTGATAGTAGGTAGGGGTTCACCATCATAATCTTAATTATAAAAGCTTATAATATTAAACATAATACAAAATAATAATTAATTATAATGTTTTAATATTCACTCGTAAAAGCATACATCACACAAGTTTATAGACTATAATATTGGAATATGAATGTAAATATGAAAGGGGTTGAAACAATCTAAAGGATTTAGTTGTAAAATATTAAATCCAGAAGATTTATCGATATGGACTAACATTATTAAGAAAAATGGATTCAACAAAGATCTTACTTTAATATGATCTTTTTAAAAACATAAGAAAGGAATAAATAAATAAATAAATAATCAATTGTAAAGAAATCACCAATAAGACGTGCAATCGAAGAGAATGCTGAAGTAAGAATAAGGAAAAATTAGTTGCAAACACGACTTTAGCAAAGAGCTCAAAATCGAATTGCTATTTTTTGTTTTGCTCCTTCACTTTCAAAACTATTGATGTAGCAAGATTAAAATCATCAATCCAACTTCTAAGGCTCCTTTATTTATATTAAAATATTTTATACTAAAATAGAATTTTTTTTAAATGACTTAAAAGGCACACTTAAAATAGTTGTTACATTTTAGCATCCAAAACAAATCGAAATAGCTTTATAAAATACTTATTACGAGTGCAAACAATTACTGCTATCTGATGTAGGAGGATGGAACAAATTGAATGATCATAATATTGAATAAAGTGTCCAGATGTAATCCAAGCTAGAATTGATCTAGATCATTAAATCCCACATGTTAGATTGATGATGTTAATGCACAAGAGCACTATTTGAAAAGATGAAGATGATCTCACCCATTTCATTTCGCTTTATGGATGGATGGCTAGATGAAATGCATTGTTCACATATGTAGAGAAAATGTCAACCATTTGATCAGGTTTTATAGATGAACGATAAATTAAAATTACTATTCAAAAT
Source organism: Vanilla planifolia (assembly GCA_023846275.1). Classification (NCBI taxonomy): domain Eukaryota; kingdom Viridiplantae; phylum Streptophyta; class Magnoliopsida; order Asparagales; family Orchidaceae; genus Vanilla; species Vanilla planifolia. Next base: position 13,007 of record JAIUJO010001786.1, read on the forward strand.
GGTTGATCTGATATCATTCGTTCGATTATGCATGTAAAATAAATGGTTAGATGGAATCTATAGTTCATAAAAATAGATGCAATTTCAATCGTTTGATTAAGAAAATGCATGATCGGATGGCACTGGTTCACTCTAGTTCAAAAGCAAATATGGTCATTTTTTTGTCCCACATGACAAGCTTTTATATGATGTTTAGCATTTATAATACTTTCTCTATGAATAAAGGTCAGCCTAATGGGGTTGGCTGCCCCTGGAGCTCTTGGCCCATTGAACTTAACTTATTCAGGAGTTATTTCTTGACATGATTTAATCCAAGTGACATAAGAAATTGTATCATGATCAAGACTCAGGCCTGACCAAATTTGACTCACCTTGTCTCCTGACCTGTGGTTGCCGCAAGGCTTATTGTCCACCAACAATTCGGGCCACTTGGCCCTAGCCTTTAGGCTTGGCTTATGTAGGTGGTCGGGCAAATGTTTTTAAGTGACCTTTTAAAAATTATATTATATTTTTTTTACTTTTAAAGCATTTTTGTAGAAATTACAATAAATAAAATATTTTTATATGTACTAAAATAATAATGTACAATAAACTAATCATCACATGAGAGAATGAATGATGCTATGTAACTTAATTGTGTTATATCTAAACAAGTGATAAGTTAAACAATCAAACTCGTAAATGTTTTAGAGATTGACTTCTAATGGTTAACAACTCTACCAAGAAGTTTATTACTGACTTCTTGACATGTAATTTGAGTAATAATTGTAGCATGTCCACCATCAATACTTGACATTGCTTCATTTATGGATTGCTTTATAAAATATTTGGTTAATAATTCTTTAATTAATTGATCCTACAAGATCTTGAGATGCATGACCTCAAACACACTCAAGAAAAGTATTAAAACAATTATCACAATGGTTTTGTTATTATAAAATAAGTGGTTTGGTATAATAATATATCCTTTTTGATGATAGTAAACTCATTGACAAAATAGTGAAATAAAAAGATATAAGTCATGCAAGCATACATATGCTTCCTTTATATTCTTGCTTCCCCTCAAATATATGAAATTTATATAATTATACCACAAATTTAGGATATAATTAATGTTTTTTATTTCACACATATCTCTTCCCTTTTTTGTTATGCATCAAATGATAAAATAAGAGTAAAACATGCAAACAAGGGGTGCACACAACAATATTATTTATACATAATCTATCATTAAACTACCAAAGGTATACGTTATAATAATTCTTTGCAAAATATTATGTCAAAAACAAAAAATAATTTATTAATTAATAAGCATAAATAAAAGTTAATCATCAAACTTTATAAGAAAAATATTAACAATGTTATACAAATATAACAATATTAATTTGTTGTCATGCACTCTTCCTATGTTTAAATTAATAACATTTATGATTTTTAACTTTATCACTCTCATTCTATATGTTTTTGGCAATTTCTATAAGAAATCAACTAAAAATAAATCTATAAGATTAAACATGATTACAAGGGTTCCCTCCCTTTTAAGTTCAAAAAGGTAAGAGAATACACAATAGAATGATGGATATGCATCTATAGGTTCTAAGAACTACAATAAATTCTTAATTAATAAACTAATTGTTAAAAATTCTAACTATAAAGACTAAGAGAGTTTTCTTATTGAAACTATTTGTAATTTTAACACATTGATATGGACTAACAAAGTTTTTTATTTTATTACTCTAAATCTCTTTCATAACATAACGATAACATTCTAATATTTATTCTAAGAAATTATTTTTTAAATCTTAATTATTAAATGTTTTAATAAATAATGACCAAGGGTACACTTAACGGATAAACAAGTTAACTCCCCCTAAGTTTTAGTGCTGGACTCTCCTCCTTTCATAATCACTCAAATGGGCTAATCCTACTTAAGAACAATGTAAGCTTATGAAAAGTTTCAATAGATAATGATATGATAAAAAGAATTTTTATTGTTACAAGCAATATTATATTTCAAAATTTGTCTACACAAGATGAAATATTAGAATAACAATTTCACAAAACTATTTTAATTTTTTCAACAAATCTTTTGGTTTTACTCATTATTACTTGTTCGCTTAATTTCTAATAAATTATCTAAGATATTAAAATATATGAACACTATCTATCACATTAAGCTCCAAGTTGAATTATTATAAATTCTATCTTTGGAATTCACAACTGACATGAGTCCAAAAAAATTCACTTACCTCACATATAATCATTAATTCAATAAAATGCATATAACTTTAATGATGCACTAAATAGATTCATGTTGCTCATATCAACCACTTAATAATCCTAACAACAACCATCTTAATCTAGTTTTTTGTGATAATAAATCAAAAAATATCATAAATCCTAAAACACTCATCTTCTTAAAACTCTTCTAAGTAAGCTTGCATTTGACATTCAAGCTATATATAAAAACATGATCAAGCAAATTTCTCTAAAGAGATATTAAGTAATTATTACAAGGATACGAAAAAGATTAAATAGTTTATCTTGAAAATAAGAACCACAAAAATTTTGAAAGTGAGTCACAAACTCATAAACAACTACCTAAACATTAAATTTAGGAACCCAAAACATCTTGTGTTTAATTGTGATAGTGTGTGATTTAGGTGCTTTTGTAAAAGCATTTCTCAAATATGTTCCCTTAGAAATCTATACATATTTATCTTGCTTTAAACAGATGGATTTTGTAAATCGACAAGCGTAAGAAATAAGTCGATGCCTATCACAACAATTGCATACAACTTGGGATTTAGCAAGAAAATAAAAGTATGCAAACTAGTATTTATTTATATCATATAGTTATATGATGAAGAATGTTTATGCATATATGAAATACAATAACTTCTATTATCATTCACATATATAAATATATATATATATATATATATATATATATATATATATATATATAATTCAATCTATATTTTTTTTAGTAAAATAAGATGTAACATTAGAATTTATATTCACAATTCTATTATTTCTATTCATATGTCTTAAAGGTGGAGCATGTATAAGGACATATGAATGAAGACAAGAAGTAGAAGAACATAGAGGTACACTAACAAATATTTATTTTAATTATTTAACTCTTTTTCTACCAAACCAATATTTGTTATGTTTTCTTTTAAAATAAAATTTTTTTCTTAAAGAAATATTTTCACATTAAAAGAATTAATACATGAATTGTCTAAAACTAAAAATGTCTCGTATTCATCAAATTTAGTTTGTAAGGTACTCAAATTAGTAGCACATATAACTAAATCACTTCAAAGGTGTTCATTTCTAATTTTAAGCTAATTGTATTATCATTCTAATAGGTAAACATGATACTCTTATTTGTCATATTTTACTTTAAGTCTAGCAAACAACCCAATCAATTCCTAATGGATAACAATAAGTTCATCAAAAGAAATAATCAATTCATAATTGCTATCAATATGATTATCATTGTTAGAGAAAAAATATGTTGTGCACCTTAAAATAAAGAGCTTGCTCTTGAGGTGCATAAAGCTTTTCTCTTCTTCTTTCTCAATTTCTTTTTCTTATTTCTCATTTACTTCTTATCTTGGGTAAGAAACATAACCTATTTGTCATATAAATTTTTAAGTTCCTACGTAGCCTCAAAAAACATTTTAGATGACAAATATTCATTCTAATTTGTTGAGACAAAACAAAATAAAGATAATTCATTTCTTTAGCATTTTTGTGCCTTAAACTATATATTATTGATCAAAATCATTTGAAACAATAAAAGAATTTTTAAATAAAGACCATAAATCATAATTAATATTTGAAATAAATGGTTTAAAATTATTTTTCTATAAAGAAAAATTTTGACTTTCAAACATAGGTGGATTCATGTAGTTAATAATATAAATAATAATTTACCACACAATAAGAAATGAAAAAGATGAGATTTTTTCTTAGAATTTCATCCCTTGATATGATTTGCTTTTATACCACTTTATGTAATCTATGTCAAGGTTATGCATTAGAGGGGGGTGAATTTTGCTTTTAAACTTTTTCATTTTTAAAATATTTCTTAAATAAAATTTTGTAAATCATAAAATCATTTATTTAATAATTTTATTAAATAAAAAATGTAAAATTAAAATAAAAATTTAAACTTCTAAAAATGTCTTTTAATAAAAGATTTTATGCTTAATAAAATTAATTTTTATAAATTTATTTTATATGTTTTTAATTAAATATTATTAAATAGAGAACTATCATAAATTACATAATAATGAAAAAAAAATAAAATTGACGAGATTTTTAGGTGATTTGATTTAACCTGTGCCCACATCCATCCCCAATTAACATGATTAAGAATCCACTAAGAAAGCCACTCTCTTTTATTGTAGTAGGAAGAGACAACATTTGTAAATTGCACCTATTTATAATAGTAGGTAGGGATTCACCATCATAATGTCAATTATAAAATCTTATAATATTAAAATGAAATACAAAATAATAATTAGTCATAATGTTTCACTATTTACTTATAACAGCACATATAACACAAGTCTATGAATTAAGATGTTAGAATATGAATATATATGTGAAAAAAGGTTGAAACAATCTAAAGGACATTGTTTTGAAATATTAAATCAAACACCTTTTATCAAAATGCATTAACATTATTAAAAAAAATGAAATCAATAAAGAACTTTCTTTAATATGAACTTTTTTAGAAAAATAAAAAAATGTATAATGAAATAAATGATCAATTTTAAAGAATTCACCAGTAAGATGTATAATCGAAGAAAATAATGATACAAGAAAGAAGAAAAATAAGTTACAAAAATGACTCCAATGTTGAAATAAGATTGTAATTTTTTATTTTGCACTTTCTCTTCCCAAAATATTGATGTGAAAAGATGAAGTCATTAATCCTCTATCTTTTAGGACTCCTCTACTTATATTATAATATTTTAGATGAAATAAAATTTTTTGATGGCTATAAAAGGTCACCTAAAATAGTTATTATAATTCGATGTTCAAGACAAACATAAACATCTTTCTAAAATAATAATTATGATAGGAACAGTGATTGCCGTCTGATCTAAGAAGACAAAATAGAAGCCACGCAATCAGAATATTCAACAAAGGGTCCATATCTAATTCAAGTCAGATTAGATCTCGATCATTAGATCTCATATGCTAGATGGATGGTGATGATGAGCAAGAGCACTATTCATATAGGTAAAGACAATCTCATTCATTCAATCAAGGTTTATGGATGGATGGCTAGATGAAATATATTATTCAATAATGTAGAGAATCTCATAATAATTTACTTAAGATTTGCATCTAGGAAGTAAGATAAAAATTACTATTCAAAATGGAAAAATATCTCATCAATTTGATCTAGATTGTTAGATGAATGATTTGATGGAATTTATCATTCATAAAGGTGAATGTGATCTTAATTGTTTGATGAAGAAAATGTGTGATTAGATGACACTAGTTTGCTCTAGTTCAAAAGCAAATAGGTCTAGTTTTTAGTCCCACATTACAAGCTTGTTTATGATGTTTACAATTTATAATACTTCTTTCACACATAGGGGTCTAATAGGTTTGGCTATCACCTCATGCTCTTAGGAAGTAATGACCCATATCACTTGTGCATATATTTATAGAGCTAACATAGCCTGATCATATTACTTAATAGTCACAATTCTTCCTAACACGTTATTCCTAAGCAAATTCAAGAGTTATTTCTTAACATAATTTAATCCACTTAGACTCAGGCTTGAGAATGTTTAGTTTATTCTATCTCCTAAAGCACTTCAAGGACTATTACCAAGAAGTAGTTTTGGCCACTTGGCCTCTAGCCTTTTAGCTTAGTAATGTGTGCTTTGTTAGGTCAAATTGTTTTTATGTCAACTTTTAAATATTAATATTTTTTCACTTTTTAAAATTTTTTCCTAGATGTTAAAGTTGACAAAATATTTTTGAAGTAATAAAAAAAGTTTACCAAAAAATAATGATCAAGAGACTGAATGGTGTTATGTAACCTGATTATAATATATGTAAACACCTGATAGGATAAATAATCAAACCAATAGAAGTTTTAGAGATGAACTCTTAATGATTAGTTACTCTACTAATAGTATGATTAATAGATCCTTGATAGGCTATTTTAGCTATAGTTATCACATGGTCACCATCTCAACTTCACATTGCTTCACTTGTGGATTTCTCCATGAAACATTAAGTTAAAACTCTCTATTTAATTGAAGCTATAAGATCTTAAGCCAATGATCTAAAAGACACTCAAGAATAGCAAAAAAGAAGCAAACATAATTATTTTGTTCCCATAAAATAGGTGGTCTCAAAACAAATAGTAAACACCAATACTACTACATGTGCATTCTACATTTGTGCATGTGTATGCTTGTGCACATTAGTGTGTGTGTTTGTGTGTGCACATGTGTGTATGTGTATGAACATATTTGTGTGTGTGCTTATATGTCTGTATGTGATTGTGTATGTGTGTATGTGTGTGTGTGTTCTTCTATACATGTGTTTGTGCATGTGTTTGAGTCTGTGTGTGGGGGGAGGGGGGGCGGGGGGAGGTGTGTGAGCATGTATATATTCATGTGTGTACAAGTGTGTGTATGTGTGAATGCACATGGGCATGTGCATACGTTTGTGTGTGTTAGTGTATGTATGTATGTTTGAGCATGTGTGTCTATACATGTGTATACGTATGTGTGTGTGTGTGTATATATATATATATATGTGTGTGTGTGTGTGTGTGTGTGTGTTTGTTTGTTTGTTTGTGCATGCATATGCATGTGTGTGTGTGTGTATATTTGTGTGTACATGTATGTGTGCATTTGCATGTGTGTGTTTTTGTGTGTGCACGTATATACATGTCTATGTGCTTTTACATGTGTATGTGTGTGTCTACTTGTGTGCATGTGTGTGTATGATTATGATAAGTGTGCTTGTGTGATGTGTGTGTATTTGCATCTATAGGTGCTTACAAGTGTGTGAGCTTGTGTGCATGCATCTACTTGTGTGAGTTCCAGTGCATGTAAGTGTGTGTAGATGTGTGTGCCTATATTTCTTGTTGTGTGTGTGCCTATTAATGTGCACATATGTGTGTATACATGTGCATGTGTGTGTGTCTGTGTAGCTATGTATGTGAGTGTATGTATGTGTCTACACCTTTGTGCTAATATTTGTGCTTGTGTGTATGTGATTTGTGTGTGTGCATACATGTAAGTGTTCATGTGTGTGCCTATACTTATGCAAGTGTGTGAGTGTACTTGTATCTATTTGTGTGTGCATGTGTGTTCCTATGAGTGTGCATGCATATCAGTGTATGTGTTTGTGTGCTTGTATATGTGTGTATGTATTAAAATATGTGTACATTTGTGTATGCATGTGTGTATGCTTGTGTGCATGTTTACGTGAGCATCTGTGTGCATATGTGTGAGCATGTGCACATGTATGCATGTGTTTGTATATATGTGTGTGCACATGTGTTCATGTTCATCTATCTAGAGGTGTGTGTGTGTGTGTGTCTATGTACTTGTCATGCATATGCACAAGTGTATGTTTGTGTATGTGTGCATGTGTGTGCATGTATTTGTGTATATATTTGTGTGTGTGTATGCATGTGTGTGTGCATCTGTGTGCACATTTGCACACCTATGTGTTGATGAGTACGTGAGTGTGGGTGTCTTGTTGTATCTTTCTTATGTGTATGTGCATGCATAGTTTTGTGTGCATGTGCACTTGCATGTGCATGCATTCCTTTGTATGTGTGTGTTGATGTGCATGCATACATGTGTTTGCATGTGTGCACACAAATACACATGTGTGTGTTCGTGTGTGTGAGCATGTGTACATATTTATGTGCACATGTGTGCATATGTGTGCACGTGTGTGCATATTTGTGCACGTGTTTGTGCATTCTTGTGTGTGTTTGTGTGAGCATGTGAGTGCATATGTATGTGCTTGTGCACTTGTCCATGTGTTTGTGCATGTGTGTATGCTTGTGCAAGTATGTGTATACATGTGTGTTTGTGTGCATGTGTATGGGTGTAGGCTTGTATTGGTGTGCATATTTGTGCTTGCACATGAGTGTTTGTGCTTATGGATGTGCATGTGTGGATAAGTGCATGTCAGTTTGTGTGTTTTAAGTGTGTGTGTGTGTGTGTGTGTGTGTGTATATATGTGTAAGTATGTGCATAACTATGTATGCACATGTGTGCACATGTGTGTGTATGCATATGTGTGTTGGTGTTGTGTGAGCATGTTTATGCAAATGTGTGTGTGCATGTTGGTGTGCATGGGTTCATGCATGTGTGTGCATGGGTGTATGTAATCATGTGCATTTGTGCATGCACATGTGTGTGTGCTTGTGGGTGTGTGTGCTTGTGTGTGCTTATGTATCTATGTGTGTGTATGCGAGTGTGTGCGCATGTGAGTATGTGTTTATGCATGTATATGTGTTTGTTTGTGTGTGCATGGATTTTTGAGTGTGTGTGCATAAGTGTCTATGCATGTGTGAGTGTCAATGCACATTTGTGTGCAGTGTTTTTGTGTGTTATGCAAGCATGAGTGTGTGTATGCAATTGCATGTGTGTGTGAATGTGCATGTGTATCTGTGTCCAAGTGTGCTCCTTTTTTTGTGTCTGCATGTGTATTTGTATGCATATTTGTGTATGTTATGCACATGTATGTGTGCATATGCATTCGTGGGCACATGCATGCATGTTTGTATGACTGTGTGTGTGTGTGATTGTATGTGTACTTGTGTATGTATTAGCGTGTGTATTCCTGTGCATGTGTGTGTGTGTTGGTGTGAGTGTGTGCATGTGTTTTTGTGGTTGTGTGCATGCATGTACTTACATACTTATGGGTTTGTATCATGTGCTTATTGATGTCTAAGTCTGTTTACATATGTGTGAGTTTATGTGTGCATGTGCCTGTGTATTGTGCAAGTGTGTAGACAAGTATTTGTGGGTGTGTGTGTGTGCACATGCATTCATGTTTGTGTGTTTGTGTGTGCACATGCATGCATGCAAGTGCGAGTCTGTGTGTGTGGCTAGGTGTGTGTTTACGTGTGCATGTGTGTAAGCATTCATTTGGATGGGTGTGTGTGGGTGTGTCTGTGTCTATGTGTGTGTATGTGTGCATCTGCATGTGTGTGTGAAAGTTAGTGCACATGTCCTTATGTTTTGTGCATAAATGCAAGCACATGTGTCTTTGTATTTGTGCACATGTGGTGTGTGCATGTGTGTTTGTACTGTGTGTGTTACTTCATGCATGCATGCATGTGTTTGTTTGCATGTGTGTTCATGTGCATGTATGTGTGTGCATGTTCACGCATGTGTAGGCATGCATGTTCAAATGTTTGTTTGTGTGTGTGTTTGTGCACATGTGTGTACATGTGTGTGCACGCATGTCTAAGTGCATCTGTGTGTGTGTGTGCATGTGTGCTTTCTTAGTTTGTTTATGTGAGTCTATATGTATGTGTGTGTGCATGTACACTTTTTTAAATGTTTGTATGCATGTGTGTGCATGTGTTCTTGTGTGTTAATATGTTTAACTTGCATGTGTGTGCATGTGGGTACATGTGAGTATGTGTGCATATTCATATGTTTACATGTGCATGCATGTATGTATAAGTGTTTGTCCTTATGTGTGTGTGTGTTCATGTGTTTAATGCATGTCTCTGTTTAGGTGTGTATGCATGTGTGTGTGTGTGTATGTGTGTATCTATGTCAACGTGAGTGTGTGGTGGTGTGTGTGGGTACTTGAGCATGTGTGTATTTGTATATGTGTATATTTGTGCTTGTCTATGTGTGTGTGTATGTGCATGTGTTCATGTGCATGCGCTTATGTGCTCATATGTGTATGCTCATGTGCGATCTTGAATGCAAGTTTGGGTGTTGGTATTCCTATTGGTGTGTATGTGCATGTGTGTATCTTTGATTATGTTTGCATTTGTGTGTATGTGCGTGTGTGTGAGTTTGCATGCATGTGTGTGTGTGCGTGTGTGTGTGTGTGCAGACATGCATGTTCATATATGTGTTTGTGCTCAGTTTGGGTGTGTAAATATATGTGTGTGTGTTTTTATGTTCCATGCTTTTGTGTTCATGCCAATGTGCATATGTGTGCATGTGTGCATGTGTGTCTATGTGTGTGTGTGCAGGTGCATAGGTGTATGTGTTTGTGTGTGTTGTATACACATGTAGGTGCATGTGTGTGTTGTTATTTTTGTGTGTAAGTATGCCTATGTAGGTGCATGCATGTGTGCATATGCATGTGCATGTGTGTGTGAGCTTGTGCATATGTGTTAGCATGCATGTTCATGTGCATGTGCATGTGTGTTCCTCTATGTGTGTGTGTATATGTTGGTGTGTGTGGTATGTGTGTCCATATGTTCATGTGGCGTTGCAAGTGCATGGGTGTGTGGGTATGTGTCTACATGCTTGTGCATTTGTGCATGCATGTGTATGTTTGTGTGTGGGTTTAAGTGTATGCATGCATGAATTTGTGTGTGTGTGTGTGTGTTTGTGTGTGTGTGAGTGCATGTGGGCGTGTGTGTGTATGTGTGTGTGTGTATGCATACATTTGTGTGTGTTTATGTGTCAGTGTACACCTATAAATATATCTATTTGTGTGTGTGATCATGTGTTTGACTATTTGTTTATGTGTCTGTGTTTGTGTGAGTGAGTACATGTGTGCCTGTGTGCATTGAGGCACAAGTGTGTGTTGATGCATCTATGCATGTGTACATGTGCATGTGCTTGTCTATGATTATGCATGTGTGTATGAGTGTTTGCATGTATACATGTTTGTGTATGTGCATTTTTGTTTTAGTGTGTATGCTTATGTATGCAAGTGTGAGTGCTTGTGTGTGTGCATGTACTTTTGTGTGTATGGACATGCATGTACATTTTTGTGTGGTAGTGTGCCCAGATATGTAGATCTATGCATGTATGTGTTCGCATACATGTGTGATTATGTGTATATAAGTGTGTGTGTGTGCACTATCTTGTATGTGTTTGTGCTTATGTGCTCTACATGCATATTTGTGTATGTGTGTTCCTGTGCATGTGTGAGTTAGTGTTCACATGTACATGTGTTCCTACATTTGTGCATGTGTGTGTGCTTGTAAGAATGTGTGATCATGTGCATGTGTTTGTGTGTTTGTGCATATGTGTGTGTGTGCATGCACATGCAAGTGAACATGTGTGTGTGCTTGTGTGCTCATATGTGTGCATGTCTATATGCATGTATGTGGTTATGTGTGTGTGCATGTGTGTGTGTGTACTTGTATATGTTTAGGTGCATATGGGTGTTTATTTAGATGTTTTCTTGTATGTATATATATTTGTGAGTATATGCATGTATGCATATGGGTGTGTGTGTGTGGGTGGGTGTACATTTTTATGTTCTTGTTTGCATGTTTGTGCGTGTGTGTTTTTGTGCATGCATATGTATGCACTATGTACGTGTAGGATCATGCATGTGTAGAGATGTGCGTGCATGTGTAAGTGTGTATGTGTGTTAGTTTTATGTGTATGTGTGTGTCTACATTCATGTGTGCATGCACATGGATGCGTGTATATGTATGTGCATCTTTATGTGTGCAAATGTGTGTATACATGTGTGTATAAGCATGTGTTTGAATGTGTATGTATGTATGTGTTTATGCATTTGTGTTTGTGTGTGCAAGGAAGTACACAAGTGTATGTTCGTATGTGTGTGTGTGTGTTCACCTATGTCCATGTGTGTACCTATGTTTGTGTGTGTTAGTGTGTGTGTGTGTGTGTGTGTGTGTGCATGTGCATATGTATGTAAGTGTGTGCATGTGTGTGTGCATACATGTGCATGTGTGTATGTGTGCATACATGTGCATGTGTGTGTGTGTGTGTGCATGAACATGTTTGTGTGTGTGTGCAGTGTGCATGTGTGGGCACATGTTTGTGTGCATGTTTCTGGGTGGTCGGATGTATGTGTGTGCACATGTGTGTGTGCATGTGTCCATATGTGTCTATGCAAGTATGTGTATAAAAGTGTTTCTGTGTATTCATATAAGCATATGTGTGTGTGCCTAGGCATGTGTGTGTGTGTGTGCATGTTTCTATGTGCATGTGTGCGGGTTTGGCAGCGTTTTTTTGTGTGCTTATGTACATGTGTACTTATGTTCATGCATGTGTGTGCATGTCAACATTTGTGTGTTTGTGTCTATGTGTGTTCGTTTTTGTACTTTTATCTATCCATGTATGTGCACATGTGCAAGTGCATGTGTGTATGCATATGTGTTTGTGAGTTTCTACATGTGCACATCTCTGTCTATGCTCCAATGTGTGTGTGCGTGCATGAGTTTATGCGTGTATGAGTGCATGTATGTGTTTGTGTGCATGTGCGTGTTCTATGTGGGTGCATGTGCTTGTTGTGTATGCGTGTGAATATAGATATGTTTTTGCATGCATATGTGTGTTAGAATGCTTGTATATATGTGTGTGTATATATCTAAGTGTTCATATGTTGTTGTTGTGCTTGTGTGTCTTCATGGGCATGAGTGTGTGTAGTTGTGTGTGCATGTGTGTGTTCGTGCATGTGTGTATGTGTGTGCATGTATGTGCTTGTGTGTGTGTGTGTATGCACGTGTGTGTATGTGTTTACATACATGTATGTGTGTGCATGTGAGCTTGTGTATGTACTTATGTGTGTGTGCATGTCTGTGTGCTTGTATAAATGCATGTACATGCAAGTGTGTTTGTGTGCACAACAGTGTGTGTGTGTGCACAACAGTGTGTGTGTGTGCTTGTGCATGCATGTACATGTGTGAGTTTGTTTATGAATGTGTGCATGTTTTTGTGCTTTTGTGCTTGTGAGTGCATGTGTGATCATGTGTGTGTGTAAGTGTGTGCATGCATGAGTGTGCACGTGTGTTAAGATATGTGTTTAACTCTATGTTTGTGTGTGTACTTTGTCATGAATGTGTTTGCAAAAGGCATGTGTGTGTGTGTGCGTGCATGTTTGTGTGTTTATGTGTCGGTGTGTTTGTGTGCATGTGTTTAGGTGTGTGTTTGCATTCATGTATCCAAGTGTGCATGCACTTGCACATGTTGGCATGCATGTGTTTGTGTGCTTATGCATGTGTGTGTGTGTTTGTGCACATACCAATGTGCACATGTGCTTATGTGTATGTGTACCCATGTCTACATGAGGGCATATGTCTTTTTGTGTGTACATGAAAGTGTGTGTGTATATGTGTGTATAATCATTTGTGTATGTATGTGTTTGTAAGTGTTTGTGCATAAGTGTGTGAGCATGCATGTCAGTGTGTGTATGTGTGTGCGTGCTTGTACTTGTGAATGTTTGCATGTAATTGTTTGTTTTTGTGTGTTCATATATGCATGGGCATATGCTTTTATTTGTGTATGTGTGCTTGTGTGTGTGTGTGTCTGGTTGTGTGAGTGGGTTTGTCAGTGTGTAGGAGTATGTGTTTGTGTGTATTAGAGCATTTGAGTGTGGGTGTGCATATATGTGTGTGTGGGCAAATGTATGTCAGCTTGAATGAATGCATTTGTGTGCATACATATGTGCATGTGTTTGTGTGTGCATGTGTGTGAGTGTGTGTGTGCATGTGAGTATGAGTGTATCTCTATGTGTGTGGGTTTGTATGCATGTGTGTGTGCTATCCATGCATCTATGGATGTGTGTGGGTATGGTGTGTGTGTGTGGTGTGTGTGTGTGTGTGCATCCACACACATGTATAATCATGCACATGTGTGTATGCTTGTCTGTGCTTGTATATGTGCATGTGAGCTTGTGTATGTGTGCATGTGTGCATGTTCCTTTGTGTTTGTGTCTGTGTGCATGTGTGCATGCATGTAGGAGTGTCTAGGTACATGTGTGTACACTTATGTAGGTGTGGCTATCTACATATAAGTGTGTACATCTATGTATATGTGTGTGTGCCATGTGTGTGTGCATGTGTGTGTATGTGTGTGTCCACATACTTGTGTGGGTTTTTGTGTGTGTGCATGTGCGTGGGTTTCTGTGTGCTTATGTGGGGGTTTGTGTGTTTGTGTGTGTGTGTGAGCATTCGTGCATATGTACTTGCATGTGCACACATGCACAAGTGTTTGAGTGTGCACACATGCACATGTGTTCAGGTGTAAGTGCAAGTGTGTATGTTCATGTGTGTGGGGGTGTATGCTTGCATTTGTGAGCATGCCTATGTGCGTGGATGCACGCATATACATGTATGTGGTGGTGCATATGTGTGTGTGTATGCCTTTTTTGTGCATTTGTGTGTATGTTTTGAGTATGTGTGTGCTTGCACGTGGATATGTGCATATGTGTGTGCATGCATGTGTGCATGAGTAAATTTGGGTGTGTGTGTGCATGTATGTGTGTGTTTGTTTATGTGTATACATATGTGTGTGCATGTGTGAGTGCATGTGTGTGTATGTGCATGCCTGTGTGCATGTGTGTGTGTTCATATTATGTATATGGCTGTGTGCATGTGTCTACGTGTGTCTATGAAAGTGTGTGCATGTGTGTATACATGTTTGTGTGTTTTCAGTGCAAGTTTGTGCATGCACATGTGTGTTTATGCAAACGTGTCTATATGTGTGGATATGTGCATTTATAAGTATGTGTCCATGTGCTCGAATGTGTGTGTGTGCATGTGAATGTGGGTGCACATGTATTTGTGTATTTATGCATATATGTGTGCGTGCATACACAAGTGTGTGAAAATGTGTGTATTTTTTGTGAGTGTATTCGCATGTTTGGATCTTGTGTTTATGTGTATGTGTGTCCATGCATGTGTGTTTTTGTGTGGATGTTAAGCATGTGTTTGTTTGTGTGCTTATGTGCATGTGTGTGTGCACAGGTATAATTGTGGCTGTGTGTGTGTGTGTGCATGCATGCTTCATGCATGTCTCTTTGTGGGCATGTGCATGTGTGCCCGTTTGTATGCATATATGTGTACGTGTATGTATGCATGAGGGTGCGCGTGTGTGTGCATATGTACCTATCTTTGTATGTGATTGTGCAGGTGTGCTTATGTAGGTGTGTGTGAGTGTGTGTGTATTTTTTTCATTTCTATAAGCATGTAGGTGCATATGTGCATGTGTGAGCATGAATGTGTCCATGTGTTTGTGTGTGTGCATGCATGTGTGTGTGTGTGCATACATTTTTAAGTGTGTGCGTGAGTGCATTTACATGTGTGTGTTTGTGTAAATGTGTGGATGCGTATGGGTATTTGTGGGTGTGTGTGACGTGTGTGTGCCTATGCACACGTGTGTGTGTGTGCCTGTGCATATATGCATGTGTGCGTGTACATATATGTGTGTATGCATGTGCATGTTTTTGCATGTGTGTGTGTGTGTTTTTGCATGTTGGTGAGTGTGCCTTGATGTGTGTGTATATGTGAGTGTGTATGTTTGTATGTACATGCACATGTGTGTTTGTGCATGCATGTGTGTATGAGTGGACATGTGTGTGCATAAGCATGTCTGCTTTTCTATGTGTATGCAGTTGCATAAGTATGTGTGCATGAATGCATGTGTCTAGTGGTGGGCATAAGTGTGGGTTGGTGTGTCTGCATGCATGTGGGTGTGCTTGTGTGGGTACTCATTTGCATTTGTGCGTGTGTGCATGTTGGTGCATGCATGTTTTTGCGTGTGTTTGCATGTGTGTGGTGTATGCATGAGTGAGTTTATTTGGGTGTGTGTGAGTGTGTGTCCATGTGCAGGTGTGTGCATCTTTGTATGTGCCTGTGTGCATGCACGTATGTGTGCATGTGTGTGTTTATGTGTGTGTATGCATGTGTCTATGTGTACATGTTTTTGTTAATGTGCACATGTGTATGTATGTGTGCACACAGTGGTGTGTGTTTGTATGCATGTGTATCTAAGTGGCTATGTCTGCATGCATATGTGCATGTGTGTGTGTGTATGTGCATGTGTGTGCATGTGTCTATGTGTCTTTATGCATGTGTGTATGCTTATGCATATGCATGCATATGTATGTGTTGTGCTTGTATGTACATGTGTGTGTGTGTGCTTATGTTTGAATGGGTATGTGTGTGTGTTTGTGCTTTCATGTTTATTTGTGTGGTGTGTGAATATGAATTTGTGTGTGTACCTATGTGCACATGTTTTGTTGTGTGTGTGCATGTGTAGGTGGGTGCACATTAGCATGCCATGTGAGTGTGCAAGAATGCATGTGCATGTGAATGTGTGTGCCTTGGAGTGTGTGTACAAGTGCATGCACTTGTGTTCATTTGCAATCTTGTGAGCATGTATGTATGTGCATGTGTGCATTTTTGAGTGTTTATGTGCATGCATGGATGTTTGTGTTTGTTGTGTGTGTTTGCATATGTATAAGTGTATATGTCTGTGGGTGTGCATGTGCATGTGTATACATGTGCTTTTGTGTGTGTTTGTGTGCGTGGGTAAGTCTTCTTATACATGCTTGCATGCATGCGCCCACACCTATGTGTGTATGTGTGCACCTTGTTTTTGAATGCATGTGTGTATATATTTGCAGATGTATTAGTGGGTGCTCGTCTATGTGTATGTGTGTGTTCATATGCAAGGGTCCATGCAAATGTTTATGTGTGTGCTTGTGTATGTATTTGAGTGTGTGTGTGTGTGTGTGAGAGCATGTTTGTTAGTGTGTGCTTATCAGCATGACTGCAAGTGCATGTGTGCATGTATGTTTGTGTGTTTAAGTGTGCATAAGTGTGTGTGTACCCATATGTACTTCTATATGTTTGTGTGTGCTGTGCATATATGTGTGTGCATACATATGGGTCTAGGTATGTGTGTATGTGTGAATGTGCATGTGTGTGTGAACACATAAATCTGTATATGCATGAGTGTG
This sequence comes from Vanilla planifolia, assembly GCA_023846275.1. Taxonomy (NCBI): domain Eukaryota; kingdom Viridiplantae; phylum Streptophyta; class Magnoliopsida; order Asparagales; family Orchidaceae; genus Vanilla; species Vanilla planifolia. Next base: position 29,945 of record JAIUJO010001786.1, read on the forward strand.
TGCTTATGTTTATGTGTGTGTTTGTATGTGTGTGATTATGTATGTCCATATGTGTACCTATGTGTATACATGTCTATTAGTGCATGTGTATATGTTTGTGTGTGTGGCTTTATACAAGAGTTTATGCATGTGTTTGTGCTTGTGTGTGTGTGTTGGCATGCATATGCATGTCTAAGTGTGTGTGTGTGTGTGTGTGTGTGTATGTATGTGCATGTGTGTGTGTGTGAGTTTATTTATGTATACATGTGCATGCATGTTTGTGTGTGCATGTCTGTGTATTTGAGAAAGTTCTTGTATTGTGTTCATGTATGTTTGTGATCCTATCTGTGCCTATGCAAACACACACATGTGTGTTTATGAGTGGGAAGGTGTATGTATTTGTTTTCATGTGTTTGGGTGTGTGTGTGTGTGCATTGATAACTAAATGTGTAAGTGTGCATGTGTGTGTGCATGTGCACATGAATAAAGGTGTGAACTCGTGGTTGTTTGTATGTGTGTGTGAATTTATGTGATTGTGCATGTATGTGCATGTGTAGGCATATGTGCATACATGTGTTTGCATGTGTGTGTGTTTGTGTGCACATTTGTGTGTGTGTATTATGCTTACATGTGTGTGCATGTGCCTGTGGGTTTGCATATAATTATGTGCTTATCTATGTGTGCATGTGCATGTTTGCATGTGTGTATGTGTGCACATGAAAACATGTGTGTATTTGTGCACGTGAATACATGTATGTCGTTTGTGTGTGTATGTTTGTGTGTGTGTGCATGTGTGTGTATGATTATGCATGTGTGTGTTCATGTGTATTTTCATGTGTATGTTTATGCTTGTATCTATATATGTGTGCTTATGTGTGTGCATGTGCATGCTTGCTTGTCTATATGTGTGCTTATGTGTGTGTGTGTCTCTGTGTGTTTGTGAGTGTGCACATGTATGTCCATGTGTGCATTCATGTATGTGTGTGTGTATGTGCATGTGTGCATGCATCTTTGTGTTTGTGGGTGTGTTTGTGCTTGTGTATGTGTGCTTGCACTTATGTGTGCATATGTGAATACATGTGTGTGTGTGTTATACATTTGTGCAAGTGTGCAAGCATGTATGTACTTGTGTGTGTTCATTTGTGTGCATGTGTATTCATTCTTATATGTGGGTGTCTGTATTTGTGCATGTCTTCGTATATATGTGTTTATCTATGTCCATATGCTTGCGTGTTTGTGCATAAGTGTGCATGTGTATGTGTGTGTGTGTGTCAATGTGTAGGTGTATGTGCATGTATTTGTATGCTTATCAATGTATGTTTGTGTGCAAGTGTGTACTTTCTTTTGTGTGTTCATGTGCATGTTTACCTTCGCTAGTGCATCTATGGGTGAGCATGTGATCATGTGTGCATTTGCGTATGCATGTGTGGGTGAGTTTGTAGCAGTGCATGGGTCTACAAGGCATGTCTGTACGTGTATGTGTGTGCACATGTGTGTTTGTGTGTATGCTTATCTGTGTGTTTGTGTGTATGTGTGTGTGCATACATACATGTGTGTCTATGTGCACATGCTTACTTATGAGTGCATGCAGGTGCATGGCCATGTGTACGTGCATGCATGTGCCAGCTTGTGTGCTTGTGTATGCATATCTGAGTGTGCAGGAGTGCATGTGCGCATGTGTGTGCGTTTGTGTATATGTGTTTGCATTTTTTTGTGTGCATGTGTGCATGGGTGTGAATGTGTGTGGGGGTGTGTGCTTGTGTATACATGTGCATATGCATGCATCTTTCTGTGGGTCCATGTGTGTATGTTTGTGCATACTCAAGTGTGTGTGTGTGTATGCATGTATGCATGCTTTTGGGTGGACATTTGTATTTGTGCAAGATTGTATATTTGTATGTCTTTGTGTGTGTGCGTGTTTGTTAGTGTGTGGTTGTGTTTCTTTGTGTTCAGCATGCATGTGTGTGGGTATATATGCACTTTGTTGTAGTGTCTGTAAAGGTGTGCACATGTGTGTCTGTGTCTGCATGTGGATATGTGAATGCATGTACATGTTTTTGTTGGTGCATGTGTGGATGTGAGTGTGCATGTAGGTTCTTGTGTGTGTGTGTGCACATGATGCATGTGTGTTTGTATATATTTGTGTGACCATGTTTGTGTGTGTACATGTAGGTGTGTGTGAGCAAGCCTACCTACGTATGTGTGTTTTTATGTGTGTGTATGTGAGTGTGTGTGTAAGCATTTGTGTGCACATTTGTGCATGGTGCTTGTGCCTACGTGTATATTTCCATGTACTTATTTATGTGTGTGTATTATGCTTTCATGTGTGTGCATGTGCCTGTGGGTTTGCATATAATTATGTGCTTATCTGTGTGTGCGTGTGCATGTTTGCATGTGTGTATGTGTGCACACGAAAACATGTGTGTATTTGTGCACATGAATACATGTATGTCGTTTGTGCGTGTATGTTTGGGTGTGTGTGCATGTGTATGTTTATGCTTGTATCTATATATGTGTGCTTATGTGTGTGCATGTGCATGCTTGCTTGTCTATATGTGTGCTTATGTGTGTGTGTGTGCATGTGCATGTACAAGTGTGTGTGTGCACATGTAATTGTATGCGTACATGAGTGAGTTTGTGTGCATATGATTGAGTATATGTGTATGTGAGTGTGCTTGTGTGAGTGTGTGGGTACATGTGTGTGTGTGTGCTTATGCATATGTGTACATGCTTATGTGTGTGTGCATGTGTGCTTGCATGCATGTATGGCATCTGCATGTGCTTGTGCATGCAGGTAGGTGTGTGTGCATCTGTTTGTGTCCATGTGTAAGTGTGTGTGTGTGTGTGTGTATGTTTGCATGTATTAATGTGTGTGTGTGTGTTGTCTATCTACATTTGTTTTTGTGTATGTGTGCACGTGTGTGTGTGTGTGTATTTATGCATTTATGCATGTGTGTTCTCATGTGTCGTTGTGTGTGTGTGTTTATGTGTGTTGCATGTGCGTGGGTGTGTGAGTGTGTGTGTCTGTACGTATTTGAGTACAAGTTTCTGCATGCATGTGTGATCATGTCTATGTGTGCATACATCTATGCATGTGTGTAAGCACATGTGTGGGCATGCATGCTTGCTTATGTGGATGTATGAGTGTGTTTGCATGCATGTGTGTGTGTGCATATGTTTGTGCATGTATGTGGGTGCATGAGTGTGTGTGCATGTGCATATGTGTGTGTCTACATATGTGTGTTTGTATGTGTGTGTGTACATGTGTATGCATGTATTCATGAGCATGAGTGTTTAAATGTGCACATGTGTGTGTGAGTGTGTCTACGTGATTGTGTGTGTCTGTCTTTGTGTGTGCATGTGCATGCATGTGTGTATGTGTGTGTGTGTGTTTGTGCACAAGTTTTTGCTAGTTTATTTGCATGTGTGCAAGGGTACGTGCATGTGTGCATGGGTACTTGCATGTGTGTGCATGTGCATGGGAGCATGCGTGTGTGCACATGTGTATGTGTGTGTGCATGCATACATGTTGTGTGTGTTTGTTGTACAACTCTCTGAGTCTGCATGTACATGTTTGTGTGCATGTGCATGTGCGTACATCTAAGTGTGTGAATGTCATGTGTATTTGTGATCGTTTATATGTCCATGTTTGAGTCTGTGTGCCTATGTGCTTGGGTGTGCATGTGTACTTGTATGCAAATGCACATAAACATACACATGCACAAGCAGATGAACACAAATGCTTGCATGCACACATGTACAAACACACATGCATACACACACATAGATGTATACACACACACATGTGCATGCATGTAGGCACATACACATAGATAAAAATACATGCACACAAACATGCTTGCACGCACACATACACACACACACACATGCAGCTTCATAGATACATGAGCTTACATATGCACACATCAACACATATGCACATGCAAAGGCACACACACATGATCAAACACAGACACCCACACATGCACACACAAATGCATGCACAAGAAAAAATAGCTCATGCATTCGCATAGGCTCTTACGTACGCACCCAATCACACTCATGACTGCACTCAAACACTCAAACATGCACACACGTGCACACACAAACCCACGCACACACATGTGCAAAAACATAAGCACATGCAAGCACAAACACACAAACATGCACATGCATCCACCAACATATACACACACAAGTACTCATACATAGTCACACACACGTCGCACATGCACACACACTTATACATCTACACATATGATCAAAGATGTGCATGAATGCACTCGCACACACATGCACGAAGACATCAAAAAAACGCATAAACATACACACATGCATGCACACACAAACACACACATACTCATGTGCATTCACTGACACTTGCACACACACGTATACATATATTCACACATGCACATACATATTTACACATGCAAAATGCACACACACACAAAGGCAGACACACACAATTACTCACATGCACCAACATGCACACACACAAATAAACAGATACACATGCACACACATACACATAGCCTATAAATACACGAACACATACACACAAAGACATGCATGCACACACAAGAATGCACAAACACAAGCATATATACAACACACACACACACACCTGCACACAGACAAGCAAACACACACATATACAAGCACACACACCAACATGCATGCAGACACATACAAATACACAAGAGCACACCCACGCACACAAAAGCACAAACACATGCATTCATATGCACAAATATACACACAAGCCCTCGCAAAGATATACACATATGTACATATACATAGTCACACAAACAGGCACACACACATGCATAAAAAACATGCACACCCATGTGCACACACACATGCATGAATGCAAACACAATCACACATCGATGCACATGAACACACATGCACACACACTTGTTCACATGCGCAAGCATGCACTATGCACACGTAAATACACACACATACAAACACACATGCATTGATGCTCGAACATAAGAATAAACAAACAAATATGCATGCATGCATACACACACATACACACACATGTGCATGCACAAACACATGCACAAAAATAAAGATGCACACACACACACACACATAGATACATATAAACACTCAAATACAGACAAGCACATGCACACACACATGAACACACAGATAAACATACACACATGCACATAAATAAATATACATGGATGCATAAACCCACATATACATAGTCACATTCACACACACACACACACTCACACACATATATATATGGATACACATATGCATGTACATGCACACAAACTTATGCACGTACACACATAAGCATGCACACATGCATGCTAGGAAACACACACCCAAAAGCACGCAAAAACATGCTCAAACATAAACACTCACATAAGCACAAATGTATACATATATACACACTCATGCTCATACCCACACACACACCCCCACAGAAACCCACACCCATGCATGCACCCAAAAATAAACACACACATATGCACAAATAGACACATAGAAATAGCCCAAGAATACACGAGCACACACAAACACAATTATGCACACTTGCACACAAGTGTACACACATATGTAAAAACACACTACACACAAAGACATGCATACACATACACACACTCATGAACACACACATATTCACATGTGAACAAATGAACAAAGAAACCCAGATGCATCGACACACAAACACATGCATACATACACATACACACACAAAATCTACATATGTACACTTGCACATATGCAAACAAAGTCCTACACACACATGCCAGCACTTATAAACATGCAAAAACATATTCTCACATACATTCATTTACTTGCACACACATACAAACACGTATGCAATCACGCATAGAAACACAAGCATCCACACTAGCACATGCACACACATTACCATACACACACACAGACGTGCTAATTCACACATGCTCACACATGCATAAACATGCATTCACATATACACGCATGCACACAAAGGCACACGTGTACATGCAAACACATGCACACACTATATTTGTACATACATACATGTATACAAATATACACAATCACACACAAACACACACTTGCCCACAAACAAATACACACATAACCACCCACCTAGATCTACACCTGAACACTTGTGTGTGAGTGAACATGCATAGAAATACATACACATGCACATTTGCATATGCACACAGACACACATGCACACCCACACGCACACCCACACACATGAATAGACACATGCACAAAGACTCGCATGCACATGCACACACACACACATGAAGATGCATATGCACACATGCACCCAAATACACACACAAATGATCCTATATACACACATACACACGTGCATTCACACACGTGCAAATGCACACACCCGCACACATGGACACACACACATGTGTACTTGCACCCACACACATACAAGTGCACACATGTAAGCAAAAATACACATGCATGCATGCAGACACACACACATACCCCCACACATGCAGACACATAAAAACCTCGATAGGTACACACACACACACATGCACCTACATACACGTGCCTGTACCCATGGACACACAAGATGATACATGCACACACATGCATGAACAAATTCATATTCACATGTCTTCATGCACACATGCACCAACAACTACATATTGCATACATGCATACATGCATACACACACACATGAACATATGTGCACACACACAAACAAGTACTCTCACACACACACAAACACATGCATGTGCATATTGGTGCACACATACACACAATTACACTTGCAGGAATGCACATACACACACACACAAAGACAAACACAGACACACAAACAAGCACACACGTGTAAATGGACGGGTGTGTAAACACACAAACACACAAATACAAAAAAGCACACATGTGTATATATGCACACAAACACAGATGCACAAAAGCACACATGCATATACATGCACACAAACATAGACACACACACTCAAGTACACATGCACAATGCATACACATATATGTAGACAAGCACACACACCTACATGCACACACAAAAGTACAAACACACACACACAGACACAGACACGTACATATATATATATATATACACATATGCGAACACTTACAAATGCATATGCATATGCACCCAAAAAGAGACAAGCACACACACACATATACATATGCACACATGCTTGCACACACACATACACATATACACACATGCACACACATGCCCATCCTCACACACATGCACACACACACGCACACACATATGAAAACACATGCACAAACAAGCACACAAGTGAAAACAGATGGGTGTGTAAACACATAGACACACATATGCAAAAAAGCACACAAACACAGATGTACAAAAGCACACATGCATATACATGCACACAAACATAGACACACACATATATGTAGATAAGCACACACACCCACATGCACACAAAAACATACTAACACACTCACACACATATTATATATATATATATATGCGAACACTTACACATGTACATGTACATGCACCCAAAAAGAGACATGCACACATGCTTGCACACACATACACATATACACACGCACATACATGCACATGCTCAAAAACATACACACACACGTGCACGCGCATGTGAACACATAGCACAAACATACCTATGCAGACACACCTACACATAAACATGCACACACACAGCTACACACACACAAACACATGCATGCAGCACACATGCACATATAGACACTCATACATGTGCACATAAATGCATGCATAAAAACACAAACATGCATACACACACACATACACACATAGGCACACACACACACAAACACATGCACATGCACACACACCCAGATTGACACTTACATAGGCATTCACAGGCAAAAACATACACATTTGCACACTCTCACACACAAATGCACACATCTACATGCTTGCACATATGCACACTCTTACACATACAAACATGCACACACACACATTTATGCACTTATGCATGCACATTAAAACATATGCAAACATACACACACAGACATATGCAAACTTGTACATGCACACAAATGTGCAATCAAACATGCACACAAATATGCATGCAAATACACACACATTCACATGCACACAGGCAAGCACAAGCAAGCACAAGCAAGCATACACACAAGCACACTTTCACACACACATACATACACCTATAGATACATACACATATGCATAGCACACACACACACCCCTATACACCTGTGTGTGCATACACATAGACACACATAGACCCACTCACATGCACACACATGCACGCATGCACATGCACACGCACATGCACACACCCAGACACACACACACATGCACACATATCTACACAGTCACAGATGCACACTGACCCACGCACACATGCAAATGCACAAAAACACATACACAAAAACATGCACACATGTAGACACAAGCAAACTCACACGTGCACACAAACATGTGATCAAACATGCGCACAAACACATTCAACTACACTTGCATACATACACGCACACACACACAAACACACACCTCTCCTCTCCATACATATGCACACACACATACATGTATGTACACATACACTTAAACCCAAATTCACATAGTTACACACAACAATTGAACAAGAATGCTGACAGACACACACATATGTGCACACGTGCATGCGCACAATGACACATACACATGATAACACACACCCGCTGGCACACACACAAGCACATTCTCACATACACACATTTTACATTCACACATGCAAACACATGCAAGCATGCACATATGCACACTCTCACACACATGCTAGTACATTCACACATGCACCCATAAATACACACACATGCATGCATGGGTGCCAACACATGTGCATGCATACATATAGACATAGGCACATACACAAGCACCTACTCAACCACAGATACACACATACACACTAGCACATGCACACACACACACACATGCATATGAACGCACACATGCCCACACCCACACACAGAAGTGCACATAGAGACAGAAATATGCACACAAACACACACACACATACACACCGACACTTACAAACGAATGCATACCCATGAACAAACATGCACATGCACATACAAGTGCCCATACTTGCACACACATGCATATGCTCACAGACATCCATACATACACACAAACACACTCATGCATGCTTGCACACTCATAGTAGCACACACAAATTCACATGTGCACATGCATACATACATGTGCACACACACATTCTCACAAAAATATACACATGAATTGACATGCACATCTATACACATGCCATAGCATGCACACACACACACACATACACACTGACACACAGGCAAGCACACACATAGGCATGGGCATGTAGATGCATACCACATAGAAATGCACATAAACCAGTAGAGACACAAGCATCTGAGCACACTGATGCACATGCATAGACCCCTACAAATGTGTACATGCACTCAACTATGAAAAAATGCATACATACAAGCTCACAAGCACACACACACAAATGCACACATACACACACACACACAAACTTACAAACATGCCCTCACATAGACACACATGCTTACACACTCTTACGTACATAAGCACACATGCCCACGAACATAGACACAAACCCACACGAACATGAACACAACCACAAACGCACACACACAACCACACTCATGCACACACACTCACACCTATGCATGCATAAACATACATATGCACACATGCTCACCCACATACTCGCACACACTCACATAGACAGAGACCCACATATCAATAATTTAGACATAAGTACACACCAAACACACACACACACACACTTACACATATCTGTGCAAACACATGCATACGCATACATCTGCATGCACACACACACAACCACACTCATGCACAAACACGCACACCTATGCATGCATAGACATACATATACACACATGCACACCCAAGTACTCACATACACTCACACATATAGAGACACACATAATCAATAATTTTGACATAAGTACACACCAAACACACACACACACACTTACACACACATGCACACACACAACCACACTCGTGCACACACATGCACACCTATGCATGCACAAACATACAAATACATACATGCACACCCACGTACTCACACACACACGTGCACAGAGACACACATAATCAATAATTTAGACATAAGTACACAAACAAATACACACACACACAAACACCCACTTACACAAACACAACAACGACACCACAAACACATGCATATGCATACATCCACATGCACAGATCAACACACACACATAAACACATGCACAAGCACAGATACACACATAAACATGAACAATAAATAACAAACAAGCATGCACAAGCACACACATGCATATGAAAACACATTTATGCACACATGCACACACATGCACACACACACACATGAACCCATGTATGCACACAGTCACACTCACACACACACACATGCACATGGACATGCATGCACATCCATTGTGCCTGCAAGTATTCAAGCGCATACACACAAACACACCCACATCTACACAAGCACATTCGCACACATACATATATAGACACACATGCATAATCATGCACACACACTCATATGCACCAATAAACACACACATGCACACAGGCATACCCACCCGCACTTGCATAAGCACATACATGCACACACACACATGCATACACACACACATAAAACACATGCATGCACACATGCACACATGCACATAGGCAAACACACATTGGCACAGCCACACCATTACACATGTGTAACTACACACACATGCACACACACGACACACATGTACACTCACACACTCAAATGAGCACATAGACACTCACAAAGACACACATGTACACACATTTAGGAAAACTCACACACACACATACGCACACAGACACACACTTAGATACACATGGACATGTGCATGTAGACACGCATGCACGTATGAACACATGCACTCAGCACACACGCATAAAGACATGTAAACACACAAACACATAAATACATATGAACACACTCACAAACATAGACGAACATACTACACACACACATGCACACAAGAGCACACTCATAGGTACAAATGCACACACACATGCACAAATGCATACACACACATACACGTGCACATGCTTGAATAGATGCACATGCATACACCCATGCACACAAGCATGAGAGCACACACACACACATACATACACATTTATACACATGCATACATATGCATACACATGTACAAACACACATGTACATGTCTAGATGCACAGGGACACAAAGACACACATGCATGCCTACATCAACAAACAAACACATGTGCATTCATGAGCATGTGTAGACACATACACATGCACAAACACACACACACCCCCAAGCATGCCTACACACATGAACACACATGCACACACCTACATAGAATCATATATGTGAGCATGCATACACACAAACATACAAGCACACACAAACTCGTGCATGCATGCACACACTTGTGCATGAGTACACACATGCACCCATGAACATGCACACATGCAAATATAAACACACACACATGCACACATAAACACATGCATGCAGACAGCCTCACACACATACCCACACACACATATAACCACACACTTGTACACACATGAACCAACAAACACACATACATGGCAATGAATATTCACACACATATGAGCAAACACACACAAATGAACACACACACAAGAAAACACACACACAAACACACATGTGTAGACAAATGCACACACACCCATAAGCACACTCAAACACACAAACATAAACACATGCATATGCACACACATGCAAGCACAAAACACACACAAATATGCATGCACAAACACACATAAGAAAGTACACGTACACACACAAGCACACAAACACATGCACATGCACTCATGCACACACATGCATGTAAGCATACACACACACCCCGACACATACATAGACATACAAAAACATCCTCAAATAAGAAAAGACAAATAAATACAAACACAAACTCATGCAAATAACCACAAACACACACCTACACATGCATGCGACAACACTTGCACACATACACACCCATAAACACACACGCTAACACACATGTACACACACACACATAAATACGTGCACACATGCTCGTGCACACACAAACACACAAAAGCATGAATGTATACATACACACACACACACATAAACACACAGTCACATGCCCATGCATAAAGGTGAACACACACATGCACACATGCACAGATGCACACACGCATGCACAGCACACATGTGCACACAAAAACATGGACACGCACTCATGCAAACATGCACAAATGGATGCATGCATAGAAAAGAATGCACAACACACCCACATGAACATAGATAAGCATGCTAACACATATGCATGGTAAGATGCACACATACATGCAAAGATGCACACACATGTTCACCTATACACACCCTTGCACGACACATGCACACACACATTCTTGCATTCACACACACACACACATGCACGTGCACACACAAGCACTCATGCACACACACTCACACACACGAACATGAACACACACATATCGACACAAATACACATGTACGTTGTGCACACACACACACACTTATGCATGCACAGTTTTGCACACATACCCCCAGACACACACTCTCTCACACACACACATGTGTGAGCACATGGGGGACATGCTCACACACAACAACAATCCACATGTAAATACACGCTCATACACATACACATGTACATGCACATGTATATATTTATCGACACATACACATGCACATACACATATGTTTGCTCATGCCTAATCAGGCACATGTACACCCACATGCACATGTGTGTAGACACATACACATTCAGATACATACATGCATGCTCATAGCTAATCAGATACATGCATGCACACACACACATATGCATCAACTCACACAAACATACACAATCAGAGAGAAACACATATGCACATGCACACACATAGACACACATGTAAATACACGAATATGTACACACACTCATGCAAAACATAGGCACACATGCACAAGCACATGCAAACATGGACCCACACATGCATGCATACACACACACACTAACACGCACATTGATGCACACACACAAACATACACACATGCACACACACTCACACACACTCACACACATGCATATTATACATAAACCTACACATGCACCTACAAATACACACATGCATACACTCATATGTGCACACAAATGTGTGCATGCATGCACACATGCAGAAAAGCTATACATACACATAAGCATGCACACACACAGACACAAGCACTCACAAACAACGACGCACACACAACCACACATACATGCACACACACACATACATAAACACACACATGCACACATATATGCACATGCACATAAAAATACATGAGCACATGTAGACACTCATGCTCATCTACGCACACACACACATAAAACATATGGACACACATAAGCACATGGATATACATGCACACATTCACACATGTACACATAAACACATGCATAGAGACACTGACATTCACCACATGCACACTTATGCATGCACAAACATGCACACACATACACACATAGTTGCACACACAGATGTGCACAAACTTGTTGCACAAACATGCACATGGATTTGTACAAAATGTACACATGCTTGCACAAATAAGCACATGCATACCAAGAAGCAGACATACATGTGCACGCACACACACACGCACATGCATAAACATACCTACACATGTGCAACCAAGCACACATGTATGCACACGCACATGCACTCACACACAATTACACTCACGCACAAGGACACACTCACACACACACTCACATGCACATGCACTTATATACAAACACACATACATACTTGCATACTAGCATGCACACACGTGCATGTGCATTTAGACCTGCATCCATGTACAAATGCATAAAACATGCACACAAGTAAGCATAGACACGTGCACACATGCACTTACACAAACACACACAAGTATCTTTATCACACATGTACTTACAAACACATCCACACACACATGCATGGAACACATGTTCACATACTCACACACTCATGTACACACATGGAAGTGCACATACCTACTCACACTCATGCCAATGCACACACACATAGACACACTCTCATATGCACACACATAAATGCATGCACACACTCACATGTATAGATAAGCACACAAATATATGCACACACACATGTATACACATACATACATGCACACACACACAGACACAAGAACAACCATACAGATGCTCACACGTAGGCTTGTATATATAGCACACAATCATGTGCTCACACTAATAAGGGGATGCATACACACACAAGCACACACACACACACACACACACGTAGCCATACACATAATTTACCAATGGCTACAAGCATAAGCATGCACAACACATGCACACACACACACACACACACACACTAACACACACACACAAAAGAATATGCATGCACACATGTATACACACAAACACATGCACACATAGGCATACACATTCATGCACACACACTCACACACATGCACACATACAAATATGTACCCACATATGGACCATCACAAACCCATGCACATAAAAAGGCTCGTAGATATACACATACATGCACACACATCTATACACATGAACACTTACATGCATGCCCATGAATGCACACACATTTGCACACAAACACATGCATTTGAATGCAAATAACACACTCACACATACATGCACACACATACACTCACACACATATTCATCCATACAAGCATGCACACGTATGTGCACACATTCGCATGCACACAAGCATACGCACACACATATGCACAATCATAAAACAAATAAGTATGCAAACAAACATATACACACAAATACTTGCATATGCACATGTGTACACATACACACATGCATCAATATACAAAAACATACACGTACATGTATACACACTGATAGAAACACATTCGCATATACACACACACACAAACACACATAAACACATACATCCATATGCACATGCATATGCACAAACACATGTACACACATGCATACATACACATGCTTACGCAAACACAGACATGGGATCATGTACACAAACATGCACGCACACACATACACACATGTGCAGGCACATACACACACTCACACACCCATACATGCACACAATACATACACACAAGTGCACAGGCAATCACTTATGCACACACACTCACACACATACACAAATGTGTACACAGGCATGCCTACATATGCATATACAAAACTATGCACAAACATGGCAAATGTGCACAAAGACACATATGCATGCATGCAAACACATATTCACACAAGTACACAAGTACACACACAAAAGCAAACATATACACAAACACGTGCAAACACACAAACACACAAACACACAAAGACACACATGTAGATAGGTGCACATGCACATGCACGAACAGTCATACATATAGACATGTACGCACACAAATAAAAACATGCATGTACCTAGACGTGTATGAATAGTCATGCACAAACACACGAACATGATCACACAAACATATAAACATGCACACATGGATGCACACATACACATATAATCACAAGCACATGCACAATCACACACACATAGACAAACACATGCACACATCCAAACCTACACATGCACCTCATGTGCACAAATAAATGCATGTGCACACATGTAGACGAGCACTACCACACACAAACATGCATGTATGAATGAATAAACATGCACACATACACGCCCCCCCACTTTTGCATACATGCACACATGTATGCACATATAAACACACAAATCCACTCAGAAACACATGCACACACAAACACATGAATATAATCACACCCAACTCACATGCATGCACATATGGAGTAAGAGATGTACACATAAGCACACATATACACACATGCAGTCACACACATATGCACACATAATCATACATAGGAACACGTGTGCATGCACCAGCACACATGTACACATGAAAACAAACACGAGCGTATACCCTTACACATCTGTACGCACACATGTATGCACACACACACATGACCACATGGATGCAAATGAACACATGACACACAAACATGTGCACACACACATTCATGCTCACACACACACACAAGCACAAACATAGATACATAGACACACACATGCATGTACACATGCACACGCTCACATGCACACATTAATGCACATGTATACACACACACACACACAGTCATAAACACATTCATGTATGCACACATGCATCTGAATGCACACACAGATGCACACATGCACAAGCCCACAAAAACACATAAGCACACATCTATGCATAGAAACCAACACACACAAACCTATATGTACACACACACCCATGTGCATGCCCACATCCACACACACACACACACACATGGTACACAGGCATGCAAATGTACACATGCATACCCAAATGCACATACAGACACACATATGCACAAAAAAACCATGCACACATATAAGATCAAGTATAGGCATGAACACACATGCACATGCACATGCACATGCAAATTTAGACACACACTTATACTAACACACATGCACATATATGCATAAATAGATAAACCATTACACATGCATAATGATTCACATGTACATGTACAAACACATGCACACATGAACACAAGTTTACATGCACATGTGTACAATCTGCACACACACACGTACGCACACGCACGACTTGCACATAGGCAAAAGCATGCAAACACAAACATACATGCACGAATATGCAAGCGCACACACATATGCACACACATAGGCACACACATGCATACAAATGCACATAAACATACACAAGCACAAGTAGATGCACACAAATGCATGCATACATACATGTACAAACACGCATGCATACACACATAGATGTATACACACACGCATGTGCATGCCTGTAGGCACATACGCATAGATACAAATACATGCACACAAACATGCTTGCACGCACACATACACACACACACACACATGCAGCTTCATAGATACATGAGCTTACACACACACACACATCAACACATATGCACATGTAAAGGCACACACACATGATAAAACACAGAAACACACACACACGCACACACAAATGCATGCACAAGCAAAAACAACTCATACTTTCGCATAGGCTCTTACGTAAACACCCAATCACATACATGAATGCACTCATACAAACACTCAAACATACATACACATGCACACACAAACACATGCACACGCATGCACAAAAACATAAGCACACACAAACACAAACACACACACATGCACATGCATCCACCAACACACACACACACATGTACTCAAGCATAGTCACACACACGTTGCACATGCACACACACTAATACATCTACATGTATGAACAAAGATGTGCATGAACACACTCACACGCACATGCATGAAGACATGAACAAACACATAAACATACACAAATGCATGCACACACAAACACACACATACTCATGTGCATGCATTACATATGCACACACAGATATACATAGATTCATACACACACATACATATTTACACATGCAAATGCACACACAAACGAAGACAGACACACACAATTACTCACATGCACCAACATGCACACACACACAAACACACACATACACAGGTACACACATGCACATAAGCCTATAAATACACACACATACACACAAAGACATGCATGCACAAACACAAGCATATATACAAGAACACACATACATACACCTGCATAGAGACAAACAAACACACACATATACAAGCACACATACCAACATGCATGCACATACATACTAATATACATGAGCACACCCACGCACACACAAGCACAAACACATGCATTCATATGCATAAATGCACACACAAGCCCTTACAAAGATATACACACATGTACACACACACAGTCACACAAAAAAGCATACACACATGCATAGAAAACATGCACACCCATTTGCACACACACATGCATGCATGCAAACACACGCGCACATAGATGCACATCAACACACATGCACACACACATGTTCACATGCACAAGCATGCACTATGCACACGTAAATACACACACATAAAAACACACATGCATTGATGCTCGCACATAAGAATAAATAAACAAACAAATATGCATGCATGCATACACACATACACACACATGTCCATGCACAAACACATGCAAAAAAAAAGATGCACATATACAAACACACACACAGATACATATAGACACTCAAATACAGACATGCACGTGCACACACACATGAACACACATAGATAAACATACACACATGCACATAAACAAATATACACTGATACATAAGCCAATATATACATAGTCACATTCATAACACACAAACACATGTATATATATGGATACATATATGCATGTAGATGCACACAAACCCATGCACCTACACACAAGCATGCACACATGTATGCTTGCAAACACACACCCACAAGCATGCAAAAACATGCTCAAACATAAACACACACATAAGCACATATGCATACATATATACACACACATGCTCATACCCACATGCACACACACCCACACCCATGCATGCACCTAAAAATAAACACACACATATGCATAAATAGACACATAGACATATGCTCAAACAAACAAATGAGCACACACAAACACAATTATGCACACAAGCAGACAAGTTCACATACACATTGACAAATACACCACACATATAGACATGCATACACACACACACACATTCACATGTGAACAAATGAACACACAAACCCACATGCATCGACACACAAACACATGCATACATACACACACACATTGGGACACACACACAAGACATCTACATATGTACACTTTCACATATGCAAACAAACAAAGTCATACACACACATGCCAACACTTATAAACATGCACAAACACATTCTCACATATATTTATTCACTTGCACATGCATACACGTACACATACATGCTCACAAATATAGATAATCACAAACACACACTTGCCCACAAACAAATGAACACATGAGCACCCACCCACATTTACACCTAAACACACACATGTGTGTGAGTGCACATGCATAGAAATGCATACACATGCACATATGCAAATGCACATAGACAGATGCACACCTACACACATGCATACACACATGCACAAAGACTCGCATACACATGCACACACACACACACGAAGATGCATAAGCACACGTGCACCCAAATACACACACAAATGATCCTATATACACATATACACAATCACACACACACACACACACGTGTCCACAAACAAATACACACATAAGCACCCACCCACATCACCACCTGAACACACACATATGTCTGAGTGCATGTGCATAGAAATACATACTCACGCACATATACATATGCACATAGACACACATGCACAAAGACTCGCGCATACACATGCACGCACACACACACAAAGATGCAGAAGCACACGTGCACCCAAATAAACACACAAATGATCCTATATACACATGCACACACGTGCGAATACACACAGCCGCACACATGGAAATGCACACATGTGTGCATGCACCCACACACATACATGTGCATGCACCCACACACATACATGTGCACACATGTAAGCAAAAATACACATGCATGCATGTAGACACACACGCATTCACACACATACCCCCACACATGTAGACACATAAAAACCTAGATAGGTACACACACACACATGCACATTCATACACGTGCCTGTACCCATGGACACACAAGATGATACATGGACACACATGCATGCACAAATTCATTTTCACATGCCTGCACACTCACATGCACCAACAACTACAGACATGCATACACACATGCATGAACACACGTGAACACGCACAAACAAGTACTCTCACACACACAAACACACGTATATGCACATTGGTTTACACATACACAAAATTGCATGTGCAAGCATGCACATACACACACACAAAGACAAACACAAACACACAAACAAGCACACACGTGCAAATAGACGGGTGTGTAAACACACAAACACACATATACACAAAACCACACTTGCGTATATATGCACAGAAACATAGATGCACAAAAGCACACATGCATATACATGCACACAAACATTGACACACACACTCAAGTACACATGCACAATACACACACACATATGTAGACAAGCACACACACCCACATACACACACAAACATACTAACACAAACACACATACATATATATATACATATGCAAACACGTACTCATTCACATGCACATGCACCCAAAAAGAGACATGCACACACACATACACATATGCACACATGCTTGCACACACACATACACACATATGCACATGCTCACACACATGCACACACACATTGACATGTGAACACACAAACACAAACCTACATATGTAGACACACACACACACACCTACATGCACACACATGCATGCATGCAACACACTTGCACATATAGACATACATACATGTGCACATAAATGCATGCATAAATACACAAACATGAACATATGCACATACACACACATGCACTTAGGCACTCACACACATATTCATGCACACGCACACACCCCCACATTGACACTTACATAGATATTCACAGACAAAAACATACACTTATGCACACTCTCACACACACATGCACACATGTACATGCTTGCACATATGCACACTCTTACACATATAAACATGCACAAACACACACACACATATTTATGTACTCATGCATGCACATTAAACACATATGCAAATGTACACAAACACATGCACACATACAAACATGGTCATATGTAAACTTACACGTGCACACAAATGTGTAATCAAACATGCACACAAACATGCATGTAATGACAGACACATTCACATGCACACATGCAAGCACAAGCAAGCATACACACAAGCACACTTGCACACACACACATACATACACCCATGATACATCCACACATGCATGCTTGCACAACAAATAGACACACACACACCTATACACCTATGTGTGCATACACATAGACACACATACACCCACTCACATGTGCACAAATGCACACATGCACATGCACACACACATGCACACTCCCAGACACACACACATGCACACACATAAACACATATATTTATACACTCACATATCCACACTAACCCACGCTCATATAGAAATGCACAAAAATGCATACTCAAAGCCATGCACACATATAGACACAACAATACACACACGTGCACACAAACGTGTGATCAAACATGCACATAAACACATTCAACTACACCTGCATGCATATATGTGCACACACACAAACACACACCTCTCCTCCCCATACACATGCACACACACACACACATAAATGTATGTACACATGCACTCAAACCCAAATTCACATAGTTACATACAACAATCACATATGGTAAATCTCAAACATGAACATGCATGCTGACAGATACACACATATGTACACACATGCATGCACACAATCACACATACACATGTGCACACACATGCACCCACTAGTACACACACATGCACATTCACACATATGCAAGAATAAATACACACATTTACATGAACACATGCAAAACACATGCAAGCATGCACATATGCACACTCGCACATAGATGCCAGCACATTCACACACACAACCATAGATACACACACGTGCATGCATGTGCACACACACATGTGCATCACACAGATGCACCTACTCACATGCAGACACACACACACACATACATACAACCACATGAACACACACACATGCATATGAATGCTCACATGACCACATCTACACACACAAGCACACATAGTCACACAAATATGCACTCACGCACACACACACAGACCTACATACACACGAATACATACACATTCATGAACATATGCATGCACACATGCCTACAAACACACACACACACAAACTTATACTTATGAACAAACATGCATATGCCATGCAAGTGCCCATACTTGCACTCACATGCACATGCAAATATTGAGACACACAAACAAGCACACAGAAGCTCACACATGCATACGCCCAACATATGCACATATGGACACACACACATGCACATGCAAACATACGTGTGCACACACACATTCTCACACAAATATACACATGAATTGACATGCACATCTACACACACACCATAGCATGCACACACACACATACATGCACACACACATATACACTCACACAAAGGCAAGCACACACATGGGCATGGGCATGTAGATGCATAAACATAGAAATGCACATAAACTTGTAGAGACACAAGCACCTGAGCACATGGATGAACATGCATAGACCCCTACAAATGAGTGCATGTGCTCAACTATACAAATATGCATGCATACATGCTCACATGCACATGCATACACAAATGCACACATACACACGCATTAACAAACATGCACTCACATAGACACACACTTACATACATGAGCACACATGCCCACGAACATAGACACAAACCCACACAAACATGAACACAACCACAAATGCACACACAGAACCACACTCATGCACACACACACCTATGCATTTACATACATACACAAACATGCAAACTTACGTACTCACGCATACTCACACACATAGAGACACACATAATCAAACATTTAGACATAAGTACACACACACACACTTACACACACATGCAAAAGCACATGCATATGCATACATCTACATGCACACATCAACACACACACATAAGCACATGCACATGCACATGCACACATACACACATAAACATGAACACACAAGCTAACAAACAAGCATGCACAAGCACACACATGCATACAAAAACATGCTCACACACACATTCACACACACACACACACTTGAATACATTTATGCACACACACACACACATGCACATGGACATGCATGCACATGCACACATAGACACATGCTCACAAGTAAACAAGCACATCCACATAAACACACCCACATCTACACAAGACACTCATGTACACACCATTAAGAAAACTTGCACACACACACACACACACTTATATGCATGAGGACATGTGCATGCACAAACACATGCACAATCGCATGCACATCAGCACACACCAATACACACACATGAAAACACAAACACATAAGTACAGATGAACACACTAACAAACATAGATGCACATAGTACCCACACACATGAACACAAGTGCACACTCATAGGCACAAATGCACACACACATGCACAAATGCATACACACACACATGCATGCACACATGCTTGCATAGATGCACACATATGCACCCATGCACACAAGCATGAGAACACACACACACATGCACACATGCATGCACCCACACATATTCATAGACTTTCATATGAATTTACACATGCACATTAGCACACACTAATGCACAAACTCTAATATATATGCCAAAAACACAAACTACTCACTCACACACATACATGCACAAGCACAACTACATCGATATAAGAACTAGCACATGCACAAACATGTAGGCACGTGCCCACATGCACCTGCACACTAAAAGGCAGACACACATAAACAAATAAGTGCATATGTACACACACATGCACATGCATATGCATAGGCACTCTCAAACACATACATTTTACAACATCATACATGCACATGCACATGTATAGGCACTCATAGATCTACACACACTAGTACTCACACAGATGCACATACACACACACTTAAAACAAAACACATATGGATCTGCATGTGCACAAACACACATACACAAACTCAAAAGAAAAGACATGCAAAAGCATGCACACACACAAAAATAGGTAAACATATGCATATGACACACATGCATGCACCCATACACATGCACATACACACACACACATATGAACATACACAGTCATACAGAAACACAATCATGTACAAAAATAGAAACACACACATGCATGTACACACACACACATGTACACATGCATGCATACACATACACATGCATGCATATGCATAAACACATGCACAATCATGTAGACTCACAAACAAAGGCACATACACACAAGCACGTCAATGAACTTGCAAATGCACTCACACACACATACGCACATGCACACATATACACAGATACAAATACACACCCACATAAAAAAATCCTCACATGCACACACCTGTACACACATTCATGCACACACACATCAGTCACAAATTAATACAAATGTACAAACACATGCCCAAACACACATATGCACACACATAAGCACATACACATGTACAAGCACATACGCACATGCACATCCATGCAAACACACAAATAGAAGAACACAAATAAGTACATGCGCACACAAATACACAAACATCCACATACAAGAGTGCACGCACACAAACACAAACATGAACACACACATACACACACACACACACCAACACATACATGCACAAACATGCACACACACATATATGTACATGCACCTGCCCAGGTATACACACACACACACACAAATGTTCACACATACGCACCCACACACTCACACACAAATGAACATGTATGCACATACACACATGCATTCACAGACACAAACACACATGCATGCATGCATACATACACATACATGCACTCATATACACATGCACATGAAGACACACATTCATGCACATATATACATACTCACAGGGCCACAGACATACACACACATATGCACAGGCATGCATATATGAACATGTGCACGTGTATGTGCATGCATGCATGCACAAATACATAAATAAAGACACATGCACACACATGCACACATATGCACACTCATGCATGTATTCATGCATACACACCCACACTAGACACACAAATGCATGTGCCTATGCAATACCACCGCAAAAATGCACTCTTACCCACATACACATGATCACACACACAATCACCCACACATACACACACACACACAAAAACATGTAGATGCACACACATATACACACAAGCATGCAAACTTGTATGCATGCATGCATGCACACACACCCACACAAATGGGCATTGCACATGCAAAGAACCAAATTTTGCATTGATAGACTTATGGAACTTGTGTGAGATGACAATGGGTGTGTATTTATGAGCTAACACTAAATTCTTCTATATCACAAGCACATATGTACACAAGGATGGACACAATTATGTGCACACACATGGGCACACACAGACACATCGATGCACACACAAAGACATGCATAAAGCCGTGAGCTAAATACATTACACATGCACACATAAGAACACACATACTCATGTACACACAGACAAACACACATGTATGCATAAGCACACATACATGCACACATAGGTACACATGCACACATAGACATACACACATGCACACACACATGTATAAACACATATATACATGTATAGATGCACATAGACACGTAGACACATTCATGCATGCATGCATCAACAAACATACACATGTGCGTTCATGAGCACATGTAGATGCATACACATGCACAAACACACACACATCCCCCATAGCATGCCTACACACATCAACACACATGCACACACTCACATAGAGTCACATATGTGAGCATGCATACATACACATAAACTCGTACATGCATGCAGGCACTCATACATGCGTACACACATGCACCCACTGACATGCACACACACAAATATAAACACACACACATGCACACATAAACACATGCATGCAGACAGCTACACGCACATACACACATGCACACATGTAAACACTCACATGCTCACACATGAACCAACAAACACACACACACGGCCATGAACATGCACACGCACATATGAGCAAACACACACGAATGAAACACACACAAAAGAAAACATGCACACAAACACACAAGCGTAGATAATCGAACACACACCCGTAAGCACACTCAACCACACAAACATAAGCACATGCATATGCACACATGCACACACAAGCAAGCACAAATCACACACAAATATGCATGCACAAACACACACATACAAGTACACACACACACAAGCTCACAAACACATGCATATGCAATCATGAACACACATGCATGTAGGAATGCACACACACCCATATACACATAGACATACAAAAACATGCTCACATAAGAAAAGACAAACAAATGCAAACACACACTCATGCAAATAGCCACAAACACACACCCACACATGCACACAACAACACTTGCACACACATGCACCCACAAACACACACACTCACACACATGCACACACACACCCATAAATATGTGCACGCATGCACATGCACACACAAACACATAAAAGCATAAACATATACATGCACACACACACACACATAAACACAGTCACATGCCCATGCATAAAGGTGAACACACACATATGCACACACGCATGCACAGCACACATATGCACATCCAAACATGTGCACACAAATACATGCACACACACACACACACTCATGCACACATGCACAAATGGATGCACTAGTACAAACGAATGCACAACACACCCACATGCACACACACAAGCATGCTAGACATATACATGCAATGATGCACACATACACACACACACATACATGTAAAGATGCACAATATATTCACACATACACATACTTGTAGGCAAACATGCACACACACAAGCACATACACAAGCACACACAGACATACACACTAAAACACACACGAACATGCAAACACCAATACACCTTCGTTTCCACACACACAAACAAACATGTGATCACACACATGGACAACTAAATAGAAACATAACCAGACATGCACAAACATATACATGTATACATTCACACATGCTCACATGCACTCACGCACACACTTGTACGCATATACACAAATATGTTCAAAAGCAAATACACACACACATGAACAAATAATTACACATGCATGCACACACAAACACACATACATGCACAAGAAGATGCATACACGTGGGTGCACCCACACACACACATGTGCACACACCATAATACATGCACACACACACACACACATGAACACATGCACATGCATACACACCAACACACACTCTTGTGTGTACATGCATGCACATACATGTGCACACACACACACATTCACCATCACTTCCATGCACACGGCCACAAATAGTTGCACACACAAACATAGATGAACACACACAAACACCAACATGTGCACACATACACACATACACTTGCACGCATGCATGCACAAGTAACTAGACACACGTACACATATACATGCATACAACCACACATAAACACCCATACATACATGCAATTATGCACATGCACACACACACACATGTGCACACACATGAACACACATGCACAAACACATGTGCATGCTTAGACACACAAATGAACACAAATAAACCAACACATGTACACACACACACACTTGATACATGCACACTTACACACGTACACTCAAATGCATACACATGCATAGGCACACATAGATGTGCATGCTCACACATATGCACACACACATGCACAATTGAGCACATCATGTACATGCTCACATGCATATGAACACACACACATATACACATATATGCACAATCACACATAGAAACATATGAAAACAAACACACACATCTACATACATCCACAAAAACACACACATAAGCACACACACATGCATGCACATATGCATCTGTACATGTACACAGATGCATGCACACATGCACAAATATGCACAAGTGTATACACACATGCACTCATATGCACATGCGTATACACACATGCCTACGCACACACATATACTCGCACTTGAACACACACCAACAACCATGTATTTACGTACACACAAGCACTCACATACACATACATGGAAACGTATGCACACATAGACATGCACACAAAGCATGCAGGAATACACAAATCTATACACACATGAATACACATATATTCTCATGCATATGCATGCACACAAAGATAAACACACATGCACACACATGCATATGCACACACATGCACACACATGTGCACAAGCATGCACACACTCACTCACATGCACATGCACAAAAAAGTGCACATGAAAAAGCACACACACATGTACTCACAGCCACACACACACACACACATGCATGCACTCACACATGCACACACACATACATGTGCACATGCACACAAACAAGAACACACACTCGCACCTACATATGCACACACCCACACACATGCAAGTATGCTTGCACACTTGCACATGTGTGCACTTGAGGGAATTTGCATGAGTGCACATAATTATGCACACACACAAACCAATAAACACACCTCCACACACACTCACACACATGCATGCAATCCTCTACACACACATAAACCCATATACACACATGCACACCACACACATGCATACACATGCATGCATAAATACAAATGCATGTTGATAAGAAAGAGTTTCTCACTTGAGAGTGAGTTCACCTAATGATTTTCTTACTTTTTCTCCACTAATAAGTAGTTATTTTTAACAATATCCTAAATTTCAAAATTATTAGATTCTAAAATTAAAAACATACAATTTTTCAATAAATATAAAACTCTCCTTTGAAAAAAGGTGGTCGATGTCTCAAAGGTCTCTCAAATAAGATAACATTGTCCTCAACACAAGAAAGTGCCATAAGGATCTTGTCTTTGAAAATTCATTTGTTTAAGAGAAACTTTACACCAATACCACTTGATGTGAATAATGTGAGGCAACATGTATAAGAGGGAAGTGTTGAATAATGTCTTTAAAAAAATTTTCAAATTTGGAAAACTTTTTAATTAAAGAAAAAATTTTATGCATAAAAATAAAAATTTATTTTTAAGAAGATGGCTGACAAAATAAAATTGCTCAATAATAAAATAAATGCACCAAGAATTTTTAAATGGTTCGAGCAAAACAAGTGCCAACATCCACTCTCAATCACCATTCGAGCTTCCAGTAACTACAATTTTTATCGAGATTGTTAAGGGTAAACCAAACTTGTGCTCCAAGTAGACATGAAAATCCACAAAAATGAACAAGGAAAAATCAAAAGCTTTACAAAGATTTATGCATGCAAAATTCCTACATATTTAATCTTACAAACAAGAGTGGCACAAACTAAAAAATAATGTAAATGTTACTATGATATTGCAAAAATATTATAGAAGAGAGTAGAAGAAATAATAATTGAAAGAGTACATAGCTCTCATAAGCAATTTAAAATTTGATGCTCTCAATTTTTTACTTCTCTTGAGTGCTTATAAAATTTTCAACTTGATTTAGTAACAAAATAATGTTAGTAAATGATCTCTATTTATAGTCATAATAAAAACAACTCAAAATGAATTCCCAAATATCTAGAATTAGCTTTTCCAAATGATAGTCATTACAAGAGACGAAAGAGGAAGACGAGACGCAACTGTTGTTCATTATGAGTGGACAGATAAGGAATCATATGATCAAAATAACTATCAAAGGGTCTATATCTAATCACAATAAGATATAATCAAGATCAATAGATCGAAAAGTTGGATGGATAGTGGTGATGATCAGGATAAGGTTGACAAAGGTAAAGGGCCTCTTAACCATTCGATCAAATATTCTAAATGTGATTAGATGAAAAAAATTATTTACAAATGTAGAGGAAAAGGTGACCATTCGATCACAAAAACATGTGATCAATTGGTACAAATGTGCTCAAGTTTAGAAAAAAGATGTCATTTATTTAGTCCCACATTACATAATAATCCAAGTGATTTGTCTATTTATTACTTCCTTTATGCACAATATAGAACCTAGCACATTAATATTGGCTAACCTATGGTGCCCTTAAATGTCATTGCCTAAGGCTCCTGAGCATCATATTAAAATGGGTCCCACCTAACCTGAACAAAATGTTTATCATTAACATCTGACTCGACTTGTATGCCTAAATTGGGTTCAGGAATCATGCCTTGACTTGATCAACACAACCTACTATAAGACTTGAACCTTGATTGATACTCGGGCTTGACTCGACTTGATTTTAGTTGGACTTTAGATCTGTGGCTCCCTAAGAGCCAGTGCCCAGCACTAATGGCCACTTGAACCAAGCCTTTGAGCTTGATGATGGGGTTTGGTTCTTAGGTCAAATCTTTTTGTTAAAATTATAAGATTTTAAAACTCAAAAAGACTTAATTTTAAAAACTTGTAACATAGTGTATCACTACAAAACTAACTCAAATATGTATAAATCATGATAATTTTATGTGCCACACAATTGCAAAGAAAAAAAGGTTTAACATACTCACCAAATAGATATTTAGAAATGTAGAATTTTGTGGAATAGTCACTCCACAAAGAGCATGGTCTTTGGCTCAAAAATAAATAAGTTGAGCCTTCAAAATTCGCACACACATGCATGCACACACAAGCGCACTCATACACACAAATTCATCGACACATGCATACACATACAGAAGCATAAGCACCCATAAAACCTTGCACATGCATATGCACACAAACACACATGCATTCCCACACACACTTATACACATGCACACAAATGCACACACAAACACACACTCACACATACGCATGCATATGCACACATAGAGATACACACATGCACAAATGCACAAACACACGCGAGCACCCATGCACACTAAAGCAAACACAAAGAGATATACATGCTCGCATGCACTCACACATGCGCACACACGCTTGCATGCACACACACATGCACACACACACAAAAATGAACACTTGCACACATCCATGTACACACACCTTACACACTCATGCCCATGCACACATACAAGCACACACTCACACATGCACACATGAGCAAACCAATGTACACACACACAGACAAATGCATGTTTGCAAACACACACACATACAAAAGCACATGCACATATATGCATGTATGTGAACATACACACACAAACAAGCATGTATGTGAACACATACACACACATGTACCCACTCATGCACACACTCATGCCCATATCCACACATACACACAAATACACATAGACACAGACACACACATTCACACATTTGCATATGCACACATATGTGCACTAGCCCACATACACACACACATGCACACACAATAGGCACATATGTATATACACATATGCACACGCATGTAGGCACACACATGCACATCCATATATACATATATACATGTACATACAAACATGCACACACACACACACACACACATATGCATGGCCACACACACACATACAAACACACATGTACATGCACATGCATAGATAGACTCATGCACACATGCACACATGTACACACACACATCTGAACAAGCACACAAATTGCATACACACATGTACACATATATATGCACACACATATGTACACATATATATGCACACACATACACACGTAGGCACATACAAATGTACACCCACATACACAGAGGCACAAACACACAAACACACAAACACGTACACATGTGCAACTACACACACACGTACACATGTGCAACTACACACACATGTACACACTCACAAGTACAAACGTGCACAAAGACACATACACATCCACATGCACACATGAATATGTACCTATACACACACACACACACTCAAAAGCACATGGACACACTCAAAAATACACAAATAGGCACACATGCACACACACACATGCATGCATAAGTAATCACACAAACACATTTCAACATACAAAGACACAAGAACATGCCTACCTATGCACACACTTGCACACACACAACAAATACACACACACTTATGAACATGAATACACACATGCCCACATATTAAGATGCTCATGCACACAAATATACACATACATAATTGAACTCCTACACACACAAACAAATTATTTGTCGCACACACCCAAACGCACAAAAATTCACACATACACATGCACATACGTAGCACACACACACATGCACGACTAGATACATGCACACTCCCATGAACACACATGCACATAGTCTCGCTCATGTCGTGCCCCCTCTTACCAACCCCCTCCTCGTCCCCTCCCCCCGTACACACACACTCTGACACATGCACACAGATGCATACTCACAAACACACACACAAACATTCATAATCATGCACACACAAAGACACAGAAACACTCACATTTACATGTCACTGACTCACACACTTATGCATGCACATATGCACACATGCACACACATGCATAATCACACATGTCCAACATATGCACCGACAAACATGCATGCACGTACAAACACACTACATACTCATATATGCATGCATACTCTCACATGTATGCTTATAGATAGATAATCAAATATATTCATACACACATAACAACACATGTGCAAACACATGCACACATGCACACACACATAATCACAAACATGTGTGCACACAGTCACACACACTCAAATGCACAGGTACTCTCATGCACATGTGCTTATGCTAACACACATATGTGTATGCACACAAACACATGCATATAGACACACATACAAGCACACCTATAGGCACACACATTTACTCTCTTACACTATTACACACACACACATATGTCCACATGCATGCA
Source organism: Vanilla planifolia (assembly GCA_023846275.1). NCBI lineage: Eukaryota > Viridiplantae > Streptophyta > Magnoliopsida > Asparagales > Orchidaceae > Vanilla > Vanilla planifolia. The sequence goes on from JAIUJO010001786.1 coordinate 62,239, forward strand.
CACAAACACACATACATGCATACATACACACACACACATGCACACACATATGCACACACACACACATGCATGTGCATGACTTAGCACAAGCAAATGTATGCTCATTTGCACGTACACATCCATATATACACATGCACATGCATGCAGACATACATAAATCAACACATAAGAAACACACATGCACATAGACATTCACACACACTTGCACATAAACATACACACAAACGTGCATGCACACAAGAACACACATTAATAATCAAGACATGGATGTACACATGCACATACATTCAAGCACACATGCATACACTTATAGACACATACGTACACGTGTGCACATATACATGCACACACACTCATGCACTCATGCACATGTATGCATGCACGCACACAAAATCCATGCGTGCACCCATACACACACATATGTGCACGTGCACATGCACAAATACATATGAGTACATAAGTGCACACATACACACCAACCCACAAGCAAACCCACACACAACAAACACTCACATACATGCACATGTACACAAACAAATGCACACACATAGACATGTACAACAATATGCACGCAATGTGCATGCACACACACACATAAACGTGCATACACACACAAGCATGTATGCACATGCACACACACACACATCCACACCTCCACACATGTATTCATATTGAGACATGCACACATAGTGCACATAGTTGACACGTATAAGTACACACCCACATGTGTACACATACATAAAAACTAATGCACACATACATGCATACACTTACACACAAACATACATATATGACCATGTGCATGCACACACCTACATGCATGCTTGAACTTATGCATGACTTGCACACATGCATGTACCCATGCACACACACATAGGAACACATGCACATGCACACATTCACGCATGCACATACATGCACATATGTGCACACAGAAGCACACTCACACACACACATGCACAAGCACACACACACACACATATATGCACAACAAACACAAGTACAAACATTCGCATGCATAGGCACAAACACACACACACACGTACAATCAAAGGCTCATAAACATGCACACACGTGTGCACACACACACACAAACAGATAAACACACCCATGTGCACATGCATGCACACACAAACACACTTACACACATGCAAACAAATGCACACATAAATACGCATGCACAAGCACACACACAGATGAAAATGCTAAACCTATAGTCACATAAACTCAAGCACACTGACACACTCACATATGCATATGGACATACACACATGTACAAAAAAATACACACATGCACACAAAAACATATACATGCTCACATACACACGAATGCACATGCACACATGCAAGCCAATGCACACATGCATACATGCATAAAACACATGCATAAATAAACATACATAGAGACATGTGTACACATAAACACACACACACACACACACAAGTATAGATGCAAACACAAACACAAACATACACACATGTCGACACACACACATATATACAAACAGACCCATGCACACATACTTGCACACACAAACCAACACACATGCACAAAAACATGTAGATATACATACAAATAGAAACAAATGCACACACACATGCACACATGTGCATATATACATGCTCACACAAATGCACACATATGCACATAAACACATATGCACATACACATCCACAACCATACACACACGTGTACACACAAACAGACATACATGCATGCACCCACACACATGTACATGCATACGTGCACAAGCACACATGCACACATACACAGATAAATGTGTACATAAGCTGATAAACACACACACATGAAAATGCATGCACACATATTCACATACATGTACATATACACACACATAGACAAAAACATGCACAAACACACAAACAGTGCACACACACATGCCCAAATACTCACTCACATGGACATGCACATGCACACTCTCTCACACACACATGTTCATAAATGTGCACATGCATGTGCACACACATGAACACCCAAAAATGCATGCACAAGAACACATACAAGTACAATCACATGCACATGAACACACACATGCACACACACACATGTGCATAAGCACATGCGCACATAACCACACACATGTGCACTCACAGATACATACACATGTACACATAAACAAAGAAACACACACACACATACCAACATACACACATGTGTCTGCATCTACATGTACACTCACAGACACAAGCACACATGTAGACACACACATACAATTGCATACACACCCTCATAGACAAACACATACATGCACCAATGCACCCACACAGACATTTATGCACATGCACACATACCCACACAAGCAAGCATACACACAAAAGCAAACATATACACACATATGCAGACAAACACACACATCAATTCATCCCTCTCATAACCACATATGTACACACATAGATACACACACATACAAACACACGTACAAATGCAAACACACACAAGTTTACACACACGTACATGTGCATACACATGCACACAAACATATAGATAGACACACACCCACACATGCACACATGCATGCAATTAGATATGCAACACACACATGCATGCACACACGTGGACACATGCATACACACATCAATGCTCACACTTGCACACACGTGCATATACACACAATCACAAACACATATACATAAGCACAAAAATGCCCACACACACACGTGCACACATCCACAAACACAAATGCATGCATGCATCCATACATACATAGGCACAAAGAAACACATAGACACACACAAACACACAAGCACACAAGGACACACAAACACAATGTCACAAATACACAAAGAGTGACACACACTCATGCACATACACATATACACACAAAGACAAAAACACACACACACACATAAGCACAAGTACATGCATGCACATTTTGTATATGTAAATACATGCACAAGCACACACACTCACTCACACATTAATGCACATATATATGCATGCACACACACATCCACACACATGCACACAAGTGTGTATGAACACACACAAACATGCACACAAATGTGCCTACACAGGTGCACAACTAGTACATAAACAAACATACATACATGCAAGCGTGCACACACACGTATGCATAGAAATGCACACACACGTGCACATGCTCATACCCACACATACACACACACAAATAGCATGCACACATCTACACATGAGCACACATGCACACATAAAAGTGAAAACATGCACACACACACCATTACAAATACACATGCACTCAACCACACATGTAAGAGCACATGTTTAAACACATGCACACACACATGCAACCACACATATATAATGTAACACACAAACATACACACACACACACATACAACTGCACACACTCACACAAAATCACATCCACTAATGCACATATACACATGAACATGCAAAGACACACAAAAATATGCACATGCTTACTCATAAACACATTCACATGCACACACACATGCACACATTTAAATGCATGTACACATATGCAAGCATTAGCACAAACACACAAACACATTCACACACATATGCAACTACACAAGTGCATAGATACTTGCATACACACATGCACTCACCTTCACACACACATACACATGCATACACATGCTCACATGCATGTAGGCACACATACACACATTCATAAACACTCATTTAGATGCATGTACACACAATGATGCTCAAACACTAACAAACACTTACTTGAAATCACACAGTCATGTAGATGCATGCACTCACACGTGCAAGCACATTCACACACATGAACACCAAAGTTGCACACACCCAGACAAACTTAGGCACACACATGTACACACACACTCGTAGGAAAATTCACACACAAGCACATATGCACACACGCACATACAAATGTAAAAGCTTGCTTACATACATATTCACACAAACACACACACAGAAATGTACATGAACATAGACACACAAACCCAACTATATGTAGACACAAATGCATGAACATGCACACGGACACACACGTGCACATGTACAAACAAAAACACAAACGCATATGAATGCACATACACACATGCATATGTGTGTACATGCACACACACACATATGTATGCAGACATCCCTACACAGGCACATACACACAAATTTACACACAAAAATGTGAAAGCTCACACATAATCAAGCACATAACCTTACACACAAACAAATGCACACATGCAAACACACACATATGCACCCACCCAAGTACACACACACTGGTTCACACACTTGTACACACACACACACATAATCATGCATGCACACACACACACAAAAGAACATACACACACCCCCTCCACTCTCTTACATGCACACACATACAAAGACAAACACATGCACATATGCATGCACATGCACACACACTCATAGATGAACAAATTCACACACACAACCACACATACATGCATGCACATGTGCAAACACACGCTCATGCACACACGTGTAAACACAAGCTCATTCACACATACATATAAACTTCTGCATAAGCACATGCACATGCGAACGCTCATGGACACATGCACACACACATATGCATATATGCATGCACGCACACATGCAAACACACATCTGTGCTCAAATGCATAATACATACACACTCACTTACATGCACACATCCTCCCACACACAAACACATGCACACATGCAAGAACACATGCATTTACATACACAAATTTGCATGTGTAGTACACACCCACATGCATGCTTGCACAGACAAGCACGAGCACACACACAAACATACGCATGCACCTACACACTCACCCAGGCACATGTGCATGCATACACACATGCACACACACACACACACATGGATACACCAACACATACACATAAACACAAACACCAAATACACCTCACACAAACATGCACACAAACATGAACACATGCATATGCACCAACACACAAACCCATGCACACATGTATATGCATGCACACATAAACCCATACAAACATGCACAAACACACACACACATGCACACATGACACGAAAAGACACACACACATATACACATGTATGTGCATAGCCACACATACAGACTTGCACACAAGCACACCCATGCACACATAGATAGAAATATGCATGCACATGCACAAGCACACATATAGACAACCACACATGCACACATACAAACACACACAAGCTTGCAAACATGAGCATCTCCACACAAATGTAGGTACATAAAGTCACACCTACACACACCCACACCAGCACACATATGCACATGCACGCATAGCAAATACATATGCGCACATAAACTTGCATGCACGCACACACATACTCACTTGTACAAATCGACATACATGCACACATACACACATATACATGCAAATGCAAACATGCACCGACATACACACATACCCTCACACACACGTGCATGCATGCACACACACATATACGTGCACACACACATACAACAACATGCACACATGCTCAATTATGAATAATCACATGCATACAGACACACAAATGCTTATGCACTTGCATAAACATGCACACACACTCACATAGACACTTACATAAACACACACACACATGCAAACATATAGGCACACACATGGACAAATATGCACACTCACACACACACACACACAAGCATGCATTCAGACACTCATGCACAAAAATGATAATACACTCACATATACATGCATACAGATATGTGTATACACACACGCACATGTTCAAGCATAGACACATGCACACACATGCACATACTCACACATTTAAAAAGCACACACACTTGTGCATAGGCATGCACGCACATGCTCATATGCACACCAACATGCACACATTCACATATGCATATGCACATACATGCACAAACACACACATACACACACAAATGTAGATGCAGTCACACACATACATAGTCACAAAAGCATACACACACACACACACTCACAAGAACATATACATGCACACCCATACACACACTCACGTGCATCCATAAACACATGCACATACAAACACATATACACATAAACATGAACACACACACATGCATGCACACAAGCACATGCACACACACACACACACTCACAAACACTAATTCCCATGCACACATACATGAAAATACTCATCTGCACACACATATGCACATGTGCACACAAAAGCATAGACATGCACATGCATGCATGCACACACACTCACACACATACACATGCATAAGCACCAATATACATACACTTAGATGCTTGCATGCACACTCACACATACACAAATGCAAGGACTCATGCATACACATGCATGTCCACGTGCACACAAATGCATGTAAACAAACATAGAGAAAGAGAGAGAGACACACATCCAAGTATACGAGCACACACATGGACACATGCACACACACATGCATATGCATGTGCACACCAACACATTAATCAATCACACATAGGCACACAGATGTTTGCACATGCATGCATGTACACATGTACCCACACACATGCATGCACCTCCACACACAAATGCTCATACAACTACATAAGTGCACAAAAATACATACTTAGGCACACATACACACTCAAAAATATACGTTGGCATGCACACACACACACCAGCACAAACACACACAAGCATGCTCACACACATACATGCACTGACACACATGCACATATACAAACTTGGACACACACACACATGATGCACAAACACACATGCATGTACGCACAGACACATGCACATGAACATGCACATGTACAAACTGACACCAGCACACATGTGCACATAAATACACACATAAGAATGTATGCATGGCTAGAGATACATGTACAATAAAACATGTATGCACAAATATGAGCACACATACACATGCACATGCACATGCACACACACACACACATGCACATACACACATAAGCACTTGCACTTACATGCAAATTAATACACACAATCTTAAGCACCCACACACATGCACACACGCACAAACCCACATATGCACACACACACAGACATACCCATGTAGGATCACATACATCGACACACACACAAAACACAGGTACAAAAATATTCACACTCACGTGGACACGCACACACACACACATACATGCACACACTCTGACACAAACACATGCATAGACACACACACACAAACACACATATATGAACACACATGCATACACATACACCTAGGCATACATACACACACCCCCATACACACATGCATGCATGCACACATAAAAAGAAAACACACATTTGCATACAAACATGCACAGATGCATATATACATAGATGCACACACGCACACATAAGCACACACACAAACTCGCACAAAAGTATGCATACAAACATGTAGACAAACACACACACACACACGTGTATTCCCACACGAGTGCATGCACACACACACACATGCACACAAACACTTGCACACATACACATATGCACAAGCACACTCACATGTACTCACACACAGACAAGCACGCATGCACACACGCACACACAATGTATGCATATACACATGCACATAAACACACACATGCACAAAGACATGCATGCACAGACATGTACAAAGACATGCATGCACACACATGTATAAACATGCATATGAACATACACACATTCACGGGCACACAAAAAATAAAACATGCATGCACATATAGGCTCACACACTTGCACACCTATGCACACACCGCACATGCAAATGTATACGCACACATGCACAAAGCATACCCAGGCATATATGCACACTTCAACACACATAAGCATGCACACATTCACATGCAAATGTACTTGCACATATACACACTTGCACATGCATACACATGCACATGCATAGACTCAAGCATATAGACACACTCATTCACACACACACACACACATACACACATACACATTTACACGCACATACATTCAAACATGCACAGACGGAAGCATACACACATGCACACATGCATGGACACCTAAACACATAGAGGAATGAAAACACATCAACACACACATAAACATGCACATACATAGACCTACATGCACACACATACATACAAACACACACAAACATACACACACATACACCCACACATATGCACATGTACAAACATGCACACACATGTTCACATACAACCACAAACTCACATAAAAACTTGCACACATGCACATATACATGATGGACACACACAAGCATGCACACAAACATGCATACTAATATGCACATACACACACACACACACATTTTTGCACATGTGTACATGCATATACATAGACATGCACAAACACAGCCATGCATAAGTGCACTCACATGCACACATAAATGCACACAAGCACACATGCACATGTGCACACACATATGCACAAACAATCCCCTCCACACACACAGAGACGTGACAGACATGCACAGATGCACACACATGCACAAACATATACACCCACACACATACACACACAGGTACTCAAATGTAAACGTATGCCCACATGAACACATGCATACACACTCAAGGACAAACACATATACACAAGCACAAACACTTGCAAAAACATGCACACACACATGCAAACATACGTGCACACACAAACATGCACACACTTACACAATCACATACATAAACATGACAAAGCACACACACAGATAGACTATGAACATGCACCCATGCACATGTACACACAAGCATTCATGCCCAACACACATACACACATGCATACACAAACACCTACAGCCATACACACACTAGAACTCACACACATACCCATATATATGCATGTATGTACATGCACAAAAATACACACCACGTATGGACATGTACAATAACATCCAACACCCACACCCTAGACACATACTCGCACACTTACACATACATAAACATGCTTACATCTACACAAACACAAACCCAGACACATAGACACACACACATACATACACACACATGCACACATGCACATGCATGTATACACATACACACATGCACACACATACGCACACACGCATCCAAACACATGTTGTGCACATTGCAACGTCATCGCATAGACACATAGAGGAATAAGCATGCCTACAAGCATGCACACACATGTAAGCACATGCACAAGCATAGACTCACACTTGCATAACAATACATATATGCATACACACACAAGCAAACACATATGCACAAACATGTACATAAAAAGATACAACTACACACACACGCACACATGTGCACACAACACACACATGCACACATGATGCGCACCCACATGCATCCATGCATATTCACGTAAAAAAAGCACAAACATGCATAAACACCATTAAATACAACCACATCGATGCACACATGTATACACACACCTGCACACACACACACACACAAATAAGTGCATAAAATATGCTAACATGCACACATATGGATAGACATGGACATATTTGCACAAATAGATCCAAAGACATGCATCCGTTTTCACACAGATGCATGCACAAAAAAACACACACACATAGACATAGATGCACACAAACACACAAAGACACACCCAGGCACACACATCCGCATACACACATGTGCATGTACATGAAGACACACACACCTATAATCATGCATGCACATATTTATATGCATATCTGTGCGCACACAAGCGCACATAGATAGGTATACACACACACACTCATGCACATGTACAAACACATAAACACACATAAAACACATAGACACACATGTAGGCATATGTGCATGCACATGCACCCATATTAACATATATGTATGCGAAAAAACACAAACACACATGCACTTGCACATGCCAGCATTGACACAACACACTTGCACACCCATGCTTAGAGACATGCATGCACATAGACATGAGACATAACACACACAACACACACACACAACCTCATTCACACATGTGCATACACACACAAACATACACATGCACATACACACAAACATATAGGCACACACACAAAAATACACACAAAATGGCTGCACAGGCACACACATGTTCTTGCAAACACAAACACACATTCATATACATAAACACCCACCCACATACACACATCCACATATACATGTTTGCAAACATTAATGCACATACATATACACAAACACAAGAACACATGCACATATATTTGCACACACAAACATATACATACATACACACTCATGCACATGCAAGCACACACATACATACACACACACACATGCACAAATATGTAAGCATACTTGAACACACAAAAACACACACACACTCACATACTAACATGAGCAAACATACAGATACATGCAAGAAGACACATAATCACACACACAAATACAAACACACTTACACACACAAACACACACACATTCACACACAGACACAAGCACAAACACATGCACACAAAAGCTAACAGACATATGTTGACACACATGCACACAGACGCACATATGCACACACACAAACCTACACATGCACATACACATATCTGTATATACACACACATACATGCATGCACACACACAACGACATATACATATGCACATACACATGCATGCATGCTTGCTCACATAAGCACAAACACACACAGGAACATGCATATGTAGGCACACACACACACACACAAAATGATGCATTCATGTATGCAAACACACACAATCATATGCACATGTGCATACACACATGGTCATACACATACACTCACATATACACATGCACACACCTAGACACAAGCACGCATGTATACACATATGCACATGAACTCAACACACAGACACACATGCATTCACCCACACAAACACATATTAGCACACACACACATGTACATGCATGCACACACATGCACGTGCACGTACACACATAGATATACACCAAAACAAAAACACGCACACACAGAAGCACACGCTTGCTCATTAATGCACAAGTACACAAAAACATGCACATGCGCACGGATGTACATACAAGCATGCACTCACATAGCCACACACATGCACACACCAATAAATATGGATTTGTGTATGCACAAATACATAAACACATGCACATAAGCATGCACACAGGTGTACAACCCAGACATAGATGTAGACACAAGCACATGCACATATGCACATCCACACACTTGTACACTTTGCACACACACACATGTTTGCACCCACGTGCACGCACATAAGCACATAAATAAACACATGTACACACATATACATAAAGATATCTTCTCCTGCACACACACACACACAATATGTGTGCATGCACACATGGACACTTGACTTCTCTATGTAGACATGCACAAATGCTTGCACACATGCATGCACCCCAATACACACACACAAGAAGACACGAACACAAAAGTACACACACATACAAACATGCACTCCTATTTATACACATGCACACCCATACCCATATAAGCAAGCCTATGCACACATGAACAAAACCACATGCAAATGAACAAACACACACAAAAACATGCAAACACACACATGCATACTTGCATGCACACACACATGCACACCATGCGCCCACAAACTTGCACATATGCAGATGTGCATGTAGAAAAATACACACACACATACATGCACACACACAAATACCATGCACATAGAAACACATGCATGCATATAGGGACACATATGCATATATGTATACATGCACAAGAACATGCACACATAGGCATAAATAATGAATGCACACACTTGCACACACTCACACACACACACACGCATGCAAACACACACATGCACACATGCATGCATAAGCAATCATACACATGCACACATTAACATGCTCAAAGACACACACATACATGCATGCATGCCACTACATAGACAATGCACTTGCATATGCATGTACATTCACACATGCAGATGCATAAGAACACATAGATGAATAAACACAAATGCACACGCAAATAAGCAAACACATGAACACATGCACACACCCATACACGTGCATTCACACACAAAAATAAACTCACATGCACATGCACATGCACAAACACACCAAAACACACACACTGATGCACCAACACATATGCACACACATGCACACATGCATAGGCATGCACACGCACAAGCATGTGTGCACACACATGAACACTCACACTCATGCATAGACACATATAAATAAACAAACAAATATGCACACGCAAACACAAACACGCACCAATACACACAAGCACATGCACATCCACTTTTACAAAAATGCAAACCGAATTACACATGCATTAAAAAACACATAGTCACACACACATACACATGTACACATACACATAAACTCATGTAGAAACCCACATATATATACACATATAAGAATGCATAAAAACATGTACAATAATACACAAATGAGCATCCTTACACACATTCACAAACAAACTCACACATGTATGCACATGTACATATAAAAATAAACACACACATACACATACACATGCACACACATGCACACACACATGCACACAGCTACATAAACACATGCATAGACATGCATACACATGTGCACACACATGGACATACCTCACATGCATAGACACAAGCACACAAACACATACAACCACTCATGCACACACACATGCACACACAACTACAAGCTAACACACAAACATACACATGCACACCCATGCATACTTATGCACATGCTTGCACATGCACACACACATGCATGCACATCTGAACACATTTGCATGCACATGCATGTGCAAAGGTGCAAACATGCACAAACGTAGGATCAAACTCATGCACACAAGCATAGACACACACACATGCATACAAGTACACTTCGTTAGGCATGAACATATATGCAAAAACACAAGCAAACATACTCACACGAACACACAATCACATGCACCCATAGGTACGTACATGCATACACAAACACTTTCATGCATATGCTCGCAAACACATGCACATAAAAGGACAAACACACACATGTAGGCAAACATTTGCACACACACACACTCACACGTGTACACAAATATGCACACACATGCACACATGGATACACACACAGACACGTACACACAAAGTCATGAACACATACATACATACACATGCACACACACACACACACTTATGCACACACATGGACACAAATGTATACACACACATGCGAGCATGTACACCCACATGCACATCACACATACACACACATATACCCAAGCACACACGTACATGCAGACTTGTGCACACACAATAGACACTGTAAAGCCTGCACACACATATGCGAACACACTCACATGTGCACACATACACTCACAAGAAACACACACATGCACACATGCGAGTGTGAACACGTACACACACTTACACACCATATACACACATGCACACACACACTTGATGCGACATAAAAAAATGCACATGAACACATGCATGTTTGGACACATGTATGGATGCATGCACCCACAAATACACACACAGAACACACAACCACACATTTACACACACAGCACACACCCACATATGCACTAATGCATTCCTGTGCATGCAATGCACATGAACACGCATACATAAATGCATTTGTGTACAAATACACACATGTATATGGATGCTCACATGCACTCATTCACATATGCCTGCATGCACAATTACATATACACAAGCAAACACACACACTCATGTACGAACATGAACACATGTATAGAGGCACACACACTCACACACACGTGTACACACATGCCCATGCATACACAGAATACTCACACACACATAATAGTACACACACACCCATACAGAAACACACATACACACACACTATCATACACATACACAAACATATGCACACTTGCACACACACACACACACTCATACACACACTCACACACATGCTCACATGCACACCCAAATGCACAAGTGCAAACAGATACACACACATAAGAAAAGCACACATGCACATAAGCATAAGTACATGTACACATGAGCATAAACATAAGTACATGCATGCACACAGATAAAGGTGCACACAAAATCACCTGCACATGCATACACACACACACACACTAACATGCACACACACCCACAAACATGCAAACAAATGAACACACTCTCACATGCACACAAGTATATATACACATTCACACAACCTACACACACACATACATATGCACACACACATGGATGCATGCACATACATACACAAATGCAACTACATGCTCACACACACACCTACTCCACACATTCGTACTTGCACATACATTGACACAAAGTACACATGCACATGCACACACACATAAGCACACAAGCTAACACACATGTGTGAACATGTACACATGCATATGCACAATTATACTCACAAGCACACACACACATCCACTAACACATAGACGCGATGGCATGTGCTCACACACTTGCATTCATTTATGTAGGTCTGCACATACATACGTACCCACAAACACACACAAGAACACACAAATGCACAAGTACACACAAACATATTACCACACAACCATACACACACACACACACACACTCATAGACACATGCACACACACAAACATATGCACCTACATGCACATACACATGCATGTTCACCCAAACACAGACACATGTGCCTATGTGCACACACACACAAATGCACACATACACACATACACATACACACAAACACATGCACAAACCTACATGCACCTACAAACACATGAGCACACACACATGCACGCATGCACCAATGCACACTTGTATGTTCAAGCACACACAAATACACATGCATGCACCTACACACAAACACACACATGAACATACACACATGCACACCACGACACACAAATGCTTACATACACAAACATGTGCACACACACACATAAGAACACACAGCAGACACACAAACATACACACGTGCACATGCACAACTATTCATATAGACCCTCACCCACACATAAGCACACATCTGCACACACATAGACACGCCTTTATAAACACACACACACACATACCTGTACTCTCTCACATGGACAAGTACTCATGTGCACACACACACACATGCATATACATGCACATACATGCATAGATACACACACCGATACATACACACAAACATGCATGCACACACACTTGTACACACACATATATGCACCCACACACACACACTCACAGACACATGTACACACAGACACATGTGTACACACAAACATGCACACACATTCATGTATGCAAGCACACAAACATGTATACATGCTCATGCACACTTATGCAACCACATTAACATATACATATGTAATGACACACCCACATACATGTCATGTCTACATGCAAACACATGCACAAAAACATGCAAATGCATACATGTGCACTCACACATACACATGCACATGCACACTCACATGTACATGTAAACACATGCATGTAGCCAGACACACATGCAAACGTACAAGTGCATGTAGACATATATGCATGCACACATGCCTATGAACATGCTTATGCAAGCACATGCACACATAAAGGCACATACATATGCACACACATAAATATACACAAACACATACACACACATGCACAAACACACACGCATGCACCTACACATGTGCACACACATGCACGTAGACCAACACACACATGTGCTCACTCAAGCATACATGTGCGCACATATGCTTGCACACAAAAAATACATGCACAAGTATTAATGCACATGTATGCATGCACGCATCTATACACACATGCACACACATATACAAATGCATGAGAATGCACACACATAAACACACTCATGCACACACATACAAACAAAAGCACTCACATAAATGTGCACACACATCAACATAGACAACCACACACTCGCACACATGCACAAATGAACAAACACACACATGTGCATGCATTCACACATATACACACACGTGCAAACATGCACTTAAACAACCATGCACACACATCCATACGTGCAGACACATGCACACACACACACACAAACACATAAGCACCAAGACATGTGCACACCCCTACACACATATGCACACAGACATAGATGTGCCCACACACACAACACACATGCAACCACATAAGCTCAACCACATACTCACACACACACCCTCACACACGCATGCACATAAACACACACATTCACAGTTGTGCAAATGAGCACAAATACACGTGCATATGCATACAAACATTTGCATAATCCCATGGCAAAAGCACACACACAAACCCACATATGCACAAAAGCACACATGCACACATACACACACTCACATGCATAGAAACTCATGCACACGTGCATGCACACACACACACACAAACATGCATGCATGCAACACACACATGCACAAACAGGCACGCACATATGCTCACACACATGTAAAGACTTATGCACACTCACATGAACTCACAAAGACATGAGCTTGTATTAGCATACTTGCATGCACACACACACACATACACACATGCACACATATATGTAAAAACACACAAATGCAAGCACACCAACACTATTACAAACACATAAACATACATAATCACACACATGCACACCTGTACATTCAAACACACAAATACACACACCCACTCACACAAACTCATACAAAATCTCACACATGCACATACACACGAACGTAATGGTACACACACCCATGTACATTCATGCATGCATATAAGAACTCACATAGCAACATATGGACAAGCTACATGCATATATACACACATACATAAACACACACAAGAATGTACACACATGCATGCATGCAAGTATGCACATAAGTGCACACACACATGAACGTACACACATGCATTCAAGCACGTATGCACAAATGCAGATACACACACATATGCTCACACACAATCACTCATGCATATATGTATACACATAGACACACACATGCACATGTGCACAAAGACATACATACATACAAACACATACACACACACACATAGACCAAAACATGTATAGAAGCACATATGCACACACACATACACATGCACTCACATGAACAAAAACTCATGTACACACATAGATAAGCACACATATGCACACATGCATGAGCACACATACCAGAAAGCATGCATACACATGCACACAATTAGACACATATGCATACCACACACATAGGCACATACATATGCAAACACATGCACTTAGACATGGACAAACAAGAACATGCAAGAAAGCAATGCACATACGCACACACATTTATAAACAAACACATGCATAAACACATTCACATGCATTCATGCACACACACACACACATGCTTGAGTGCACATAAACACAAATATGAAATCACCCACATACACAAATATCACCCACACACATGCATGAACACACATACAAGTGCATCTGTGCAAAAGCACAGACATGCAAACACACATGCACACCTCCATACACTCCCAGACACGTGCATGAAAAAGCACACTCATGCTTGCACATGCATAGAAACACAAACCCACACACAGGCAAATATGCACATATGCAAACATGTAAACGTACACATATACACACATAAAATCACAAGCACCCAAATAAATGCACACACACATGCAGACATGAACATAGATATCCACACACTCACACACATGCACAAATGAATAAATAGACACATGTTCATGTATGCAAACATATACACACACACGTGTGGATGCACACACACACACACATAAGCACAAATGCAAAGACACATGTAGGCATACACATACGCACATGCACATGTGCATAGAGGCGAACACACACATGTACATAAACAATCAAGCATACACACGCATGCACATAGACACTTGCACACACACGTACATGAATACACACACATACACACAAGTACAAAGACACGTGCACACACCCACACACACAAGCACACACACAAACATACGCCCCCATGCATGCATATAGATGTAGACACACACATATGCACCCACATAAGCTCACCAACACACGCATGCACTGACACATACACATATCCTCATTTGAGCATGCACACACACACACACACATATATGCACACACTACCACACCCCATGCACACACACGCTTGCACACTTGTACACACACACACACAAACACACACATACACACACATGATAAAATTAACAGAAGAACATACACATACACACACACATAAGCATGCGCATACACACTAATGCACACATTCACACTTGTGTGCATGAACATAAATACACATGCAAATACATGCAAACACTTGCACAATGACACATGCACAAGCACACGCACACACACCCGAATCCATATATGCACACACCTTTACACATGCTTGCACACACTTTTACACATGCATGCACACACCCACACACATACTCACATGCATATAAACTCACACACACATACACCCACTTGCCCATTCACATACACACACACACATGCACTTGTCCACACATTGACACTTATGCACAGTCATACAAACACACACACACACACACATGCACTTGCACTAGAAAACTCATATGTACACACACATAAATATGCACGGACATAGATACACTAGATACACATGCACATACACAAGCACATACACAAATGTACACACACACATGTGAATACTCACACATGCACACTCACATGCCCACACAAAAACACACATGCATATAGGAACACACACATAGAGAACCACACACGTGCGACACACATGCATAAACACAAACACACACGCTCACATACAAGCACACATGTGTGCATGTACACGCATAGACACACACATGCACATGCATATAAAGACATGAATGCAAACACACATGCACAACCACAGACACATACATGGACTCACATGAACACAAACTCATGTGCACACATACACACATATACACACACATGCATAAGCACACACACACACACAAACACATGCATACATACATGCATGCACACACGCATATACATATCCATACCACACACACATGCGCTAGTACACACGCACATGCACATACAAACAGATGTGCACATTGATGAACAAACATGAACACACAAGCAAACACATGCACCTACACACAATCACACACATGTACACACAAACATGAACACACATCCTTGCATGGACACACACAAACATGAAATCATGCAAACACGAAAACAAACACCCACACACATGAACAAACATAAAAACACATGCAAATGCACACAAACACTTGTACAATGACACATGCACAAGCACACATACAAACCCATATTGCACACACCTTTACACATGCATGCATGCACCTTTACATAAGCATGAACACACACACACATTCATATGCACATAAACTCACACACACATAAATGAACACACACATACACACACTTGCCCATGCACACACACACACACATCCATACACTTGTGCACATGTAGACACTTATGCACAGTCACACAAGCGCTTGCACCAGCACACTCATATGTGTACACACAAAATACAAACATACATAGATAAATACATGTATACATATGCACACACACATGCAAACATGCACAAACACAAGAATATGCACAAATGTACAAACATATGGACAATCACAAGCATGTACACACACATACATATATACACACACACACCTACCCACACACGCTCATACAAAATCACACACATGCACCCTCACATGCCTACGCACACACAAACACATGTGTGTATAGAAACACACACAGACAACCACACATAGGCATAAACAATAACACTCACATGAACATGCATACACACACTCACACACAATCACACACGTGTGCATGTACAAAGATAGACACACACATGCACATGCATACAAAGACATGAATGCAAACACACACTCACAAGCACAAGCATAGACAAACACATGCACCCACATGAACACAAACTCATGCACACATAGACAAACACATGCATAAGTATACACACACACACAAACACATACATACATACATGCATGCACACACATAGACACATATGCATACCACACAGACACATGCACTTGTATGTCTTCTTCTACGTCTTCTTCTTCTTCTTCTTCTTCCTCTTGTTCTTCTTCTTCTTCTCCTTCTTTCTTCTTCTTCTTCTTCATCTTCTTCTTTATTTTCTTCTTCTCCTTCATCTTCTCCTTCAACTTCTCCTTCTTCATCATCTTCTTCTTCTTCTTCTTGTTTGTCTTCTTCTTCTTCTTCTTCTTCTTCTCCCTCTTCTTCTTCTACTTCTTTTTCTTCTTCTTCTTCTTCTTCTTCTCAAACTTCTTCTTCTACTTCTTCTTCTTCTTCTTCTTCCTCTTCTTCTTCTTCTTCTTCCTCTTCTTCCTCTTCTTCTTCTTCTTCTTCTTCTTCTTCTTTCTCTTCTTCTTGCTCTTTTTCTTCTTCTTCTTCTTCCTTTTCTTCTTCCTATTCTTCTGCTTCTTCTTCTTCTTCTACTTGCTCTTCTTCTTCTTACTCTACTTCTTCTTCTTGTTCTTCTTCTTTTACTTTTTCTTCTTCTTCTCCTTCTTCTTCTTCTTCTTCTTCCTCCTCTTCATTTTCTTTTTCTTGTTCATCTTGTTCTTCTTC
>JAIUJO010001786.1:102500-122500 GCA_023846275.1 Vanilla planifolia
GTTCTTCTTCTTCTTCTTTTTCATTATCATCTTCTTCTTCTCCTCCTCCTCCTCCACCTTCTTCTGCTTCTTTTCCTTCTTCTTCTTCTTCTTCTTCTTCTTTTTCTGCTTCTTCTTCTTCTTCTTCTTCATCTTCTTCTTCTTCTTTATTTTCTATATCTTCTTTATCTTCTCTGTCTTCTTCTTCTCCTCCTTCTTCTTCTTCTTCTTTTTCTTGTTCTTGTTCTTCTACTCCTTCTCTTTCCTCTTCTTCTTCTTCTTGTTCTTCTTCTTCTTCCTCTCCTTTACTTCTTCTTCTTCTTCTTCTTCTTCTTCTTCTTTTCCTCTTGTTCTTCTTCTTCTTCTTTCTCCTCTTCTTCTTCTTATTTTCCTTCTTCCTTATCTTCTTCTTTTTCTACTACTTCTTCATCTTCTTCATCTTCTTCTTCGTCAACTTCATCTTTAACTTATTTTTTTTCTTCTTCAACTTCATCTTTAACTTATTCTTTTTCTTCTTCAACTTCATCTTTAACTTATTCTTTTTCTTCTTCTTCATCTTCTTCTTCTCCTTCATCATCATCATCATCATCATCATCATCATCATCATCATTATCTTCTTCTTCTTTTTCTTCTTCTTCTTCTTCTTCATCATCTTCTTGTTAAAATATTAATGATTGATGATAAATAAAAGGCTATAGAATGCCTTGTAAAAACATTAGTCACTGACTCTACCAGTTTAGACTATGGTGAACAAAAGAATTATGAAGAAAGACTTCACAAAATGAAGTTATGTGAAATATGTTTGATAGATGAATTTGTCACTGCATACATAGGCATAATATATTATTTAGGTGATACTCAACAATAAGAATTTTGGATTCAAGGATTTTTTTCAAAAATCCCTTTTCCTTAGAATATGTTATATCACAAAAATATAACAATCTTTTGTCCACTAATACGAGTTTATTAAAAAAACACAATACTGGTATGCTTAGAAGAGCTTGCACAAAAACAAAGAACAAATTTGTGAAAACACTTTTGCTCCAAAAGAAATGAGCAAAAATCTCAGAGTCAAGAACGGGCTACAATTGTTGCTCAAAATTCTCTGAAGATAAAAATTATATTTATGGATGTCCTCCTATATATAATTTGTGGAGACCATTGTATTCTTTTTGGAAAAGAAAGAAACAAAGATACAAAATTATTAAATAATGGTGGAAACTTGAGTTTAGGAAAGAACAATATTTCATCAAAAAGAAATTTGTTAAAAAATATAACAAAAAGAAAGGCAAAAAATATTTTCATTGTTTTAAGTGTAATAAAAAAGTACATCATGCAAATGAACAAAACTTGTCAAAATCTTAGTGGTTGATGATAAACAAAAGGCTATAGAATGCCTTGTAAAAACATTAGTCACTGACTTTAGGTGGTACTCAACAATAAGAATTTTGGATTCAAGGATTTTTTTCGAAAATCCCTTTTCCTTAGAATAATGTAATATCATAAAAATATATCAATCTTTTGTCCACCAATACTAGATTATTAAATAAACACAATACTGGTAATAGAACAAATTTGTGAAAACACTTTTGTTCCAAAAGAAATGAGCAAAAATCTCAAAGAGTCAAGATGGGCTACAATTATAGCTCAAAATTCTCTGAAGATAAGAATTACAATTATAGCTCAAAATTCTCTGAAGATAAGAATTATATTTATGGCTGTCCTCCTACATATAATTTGTGGATACAATTGTATTCTTTCTTAAAAAGAAAGAAATGAAGATACAAACTTACTAAATAATGGTGGAAACCTGAGTTTAGTAAAGAACAACGTTTCATCAAAAAGAAATTTGTTAAAAAAATATAACAAAAAGAAAGGCAAAAAACATTTTCAATGTTTTAAGTGTAATAAAGGACATTATGCAAATGAATGTTCTATGAATATTAAAAGTATAGTCATCTCTAATATTGATGATTATTCTATTAATATTGGAAGAATTGAAAAAAATTTTGATGACATCAACTTTGTCTATTAAATTACTTCTTATTATGAATCCATAGAGTTAGAATCCAATTCTAAATCTGAATAAGATTTAGATTTTGAAACAAAAGATTTTGAAAATCTTAAAATAAACATGATTACAATAAATAAACTCTTACACAAATGAAAATTATTCCATTATTACCTTCTTTGAAACTTCCTACCAAGGAAATAGTATCCTCTCCAAGATATATTATTTACATAGGAATGTTACCAAACTACTAAAGTAACATTAGATT
This sequence comes from Vanilla planifolia, assembly GCA_023846275.1. Lineage (NCBI taxonomy): Eukaryota > Viridiplantae > Streptophyta > Magnoliopsida > Asparagales > Orchidaceae > Vanilla > Vanilla planifolia. Next base: position 104,759 of record JAIUJO010001786.1, read on the forward strand.
TGATAATCCTAATATCATTTTGATATTATGGTATACTACATAATATACCATATCATTCCAAAGGAAATATATTCATTACCTATGGGTTAATAGAACCCATGACATATCAAGCCCAAATTATCCTAATTAAAAATACTAATCTAGAATATTAGGATTATTTAATTAGACCTAATATTCCAATTGAATTATTAGTCATCCATAAATATGAAGGTTTCCCCATACTTACACCTAAATTAGAAATAATTGAGAGCTCTGAAAAATGCAAAGAATTCAGAGTAAATATGAACACTATTACTTCAGAAGAAGTAAATACAACTGAATTACATGATAAAGTAGGAAAATAATTTGAAATAATAGATGAAGACTTAAATGAATTAAAAGAGGCTATTCCTCATGGAGAGAAAAATGTGATGTAAGCTCCATCTTTTAAATCTCACTTTGTAAATAAACACATACATTTTTGAGCGAATGCAAGGAAAGGTAGAAGTAAAGGAGATGTTTTAACATCCATCAGCCTCCTTAAGAAAATAATTTGAAAAATTAAAGAAAAAATAACCAAAAATGAAATACGTATACTTAGGTATGATTCAATAAAAAATTATTGCTTTGTTTAGAAGTAGAATAGATACACCCATAATGATCGTTTGTATGGATGAACAAATCATTAACAACCCTCTTAGTAGCATTATTGGAGGCACTAAATCTAATCTTACAAATAGACTTTTTTGGATTAAGATACATCTTGATTTCTGTATAAGTCTTTACGACCAAAATATCGAAAAGACTTATACATTATTCATTAGCCTTAAAGGTTACCTGGATAAAAAATTCTAGGTATACAATGGGAACATTGTATGGCTCTAAATGATACATCTATATTTAGATCCATCACTCTCAAAAACTTTGTCAAGTTATTTTATATTAGTATTAGTAAAACAATACAGCCATGAATAGTAGATATACGGCATCTACGTCAAGATAATAACATATGACGATTTGTTAAAACACTAAAAGCTAAGATACAATTACCTGTAGAATATTTTATTTCCAAAGGAAATATAAATTCTACAATTACAAAAAACCAAATTGATCGCTTATCTTCTTCTATTAATCTTCCTAGACACTATAAGGAAGGTGAATCATCGACACAGTCTCTTATGGCAAGCCATCCAAGCTTCCATATGAACAATCCAGTCGAAGGTCATACTTTATGACTTCTTGACAATAATGCTCAATTACTTAAAAAGCCCATAACACCATCGTAATGGACTTAAAAAAGAGAGCTCAGCTCCATATCTATTTACCATTGACTATCCATCTTCCAAAATATGAAGATATAGTAGTACATGCTTTGTTGGATACTGGTGCTGAAGCCAGTCTACTTCAACAAGTCTTTATCCCAAAGTAGTTTTGGCTTCCTTTAGAAACCAAAACACTTCTAACAGATTTTATGGGTGAACAAGTTCTTATAATCCATAAAGTCCCCAATCTTTCGATATCTCTACCGAATATCCATAATCCTCAGTTTTATCATACAACCCAATGTGGTGATAATTCCCCTTACCAACATGCCTTATTGACCATGTTCAACAACTTATACCTCCTATCTGCAACATTTATACCAACAATATTCAAACTACTACTCCATTTGAGGAAATTGTGAATAGGCTCCTTAAACCTTTAAATGACACTTTTAAATGGTTTGACAAATCTCCTAAATATTGTTCAATGGAACTTTTAGAATAATATCAAAATACCAATATGTGTCAATACCATCATGGTATCTCCTATAAAAAAAGAAGAATTTAATAGTCAAATATAAGAACTATTAGATCTCAAACTAATTCAAAAGAGCCATAGCTCTCATTCCTCTCTAGCATTTATAGTACAGAATCTTGCAAAAATAAAACATGAAAAGCCAGAATGGTTATCAATTACTACAAGCTAAACTCTTGCACTATATTTGATGGTTACTTTATACCAACTGTCGAGCACCTGATAAAACAAATACAAAGTGTAAAATATTATAATAAAGTTGATGCTCTAGATTTTAGCAAATTAAATTTGCTAATCAAACTTCTATAAAACTAACAACCTTTAGCTATCCACAAGGAAATTTTGAATGGTTAGTCATGCCTTTTGGATTAAAAAATGCTCCACAAATATTCCAAAAATGGATGAATTCTATTTTGGGATATTTTTTTACGTTGTAGACTACATAAATGATATTGTTGTTTTTTTCTAAAATAGAGGAAGAACACAAAAAAAATATTTCATGTATCATTAAAATTATGCTCAATCAATGCATTGTATTAAGTCAAAAAAATCAAACTTTTTAAAATAGAAATCAATTTTTTAGGAAAACAAACAGAAATAGACAAATACAACTATAAGAACATATATATACAAATGTAAAAGACTTCTCTGAGACTTTTACTAATCTAAAATAACTATAGAGCTTGTTAGGACTCTTAAATTATGAACGAAAGTTTGTACCAAAACTTTGTCTAAAATAAAATTATTACAAAATAAATTAGCCAAAAAATAGGTTAAATACAAAATAATAACTTGCAAACAACCTTGTTGTTGGAATATAGAAAAAATACCAATCTCTTTGACAAAAGACGAACAAAGAGAAATACGACAAATAAAAGAATTTGTTACAGCAAAACAAATATTTTATTTTCTCAAAGAAGAATATAAAATAACTTTGCAAACTGATGCCTCTGACTTTTTTTCGTCTAGTGTCTTTAATGCAAAAACAAATGAAATAGTAGCATATACTTTGCGTAAATTTACAAAAACCCAAGGTAAATATGGCACCTATGATAAATAATTACTAGCTATCAAATTAGCTATTAAAAGTTTAAAAATTTATTTACTCTATAGAGTATTTATAATCGAAACTGACAATAAAACTATAACCCAGTTTTATTGAAAAACAATAAATAACCCTGAAGAAAATTTAAGATGCATATGCCTTGCATTATACCTCGAAATTTTTACTTATACTGTTAATTATATTCCCGATTTTACTAACATTATAACTGATCTTTTTTTTAGGCCATGAATGAGGAAGAACTACAACTAATTAAGCATTTAATCAAAAAGAAGAAAACATCAGGAGAATTTACAGAGATTCTACCAAAAAAGACACATGCCCACATGGCCAAAACCTCTTTGCCAACCCAACAAGTTGAATCCTTTGTTAAGGCCCAATTGATTGAATTCTCTAAAGCTCAACATGCTAACGCTTTTACTACAACAACCCACAAGGACAAGTCATACTCTGAAGCCCAATATGCTCAACAAATAAAAGAAAAACTTTTAGAAAGGGTACAAGTCCAAAAGACTGAGCTCTTGGTAAAAAAAGGTCGAAGAGGAACAATAGAAAAGGAAAATCCTTTGCTGCCACAGTAACAAAGGAATGATATAATAGGGATCTACAAATGGTCGATCCAAAATTTTTTTATAAGACCAATGGTTGTTTCAAAGCCATACAAAGTACTAATTGGAGATCTGGCAACTATTGGTTCACCCAAATGAAAAAAAGTTATTTAACTTTAAAAAAAAATTATTCCGAGCAACTTACAAGGGAAAAAAGTTTGAAGAAAGCCTTACAAACATTGCTTTCTCATTCTTTAACTACAAAGTCTACAACTATCCAAACTCTGGAACAATAGCTCAGCAAAACTGAAACACTTGCTGACATCTTTTCAAAAATACGAACATCTGACCTACTACAGTTGCCAATAAAAGACTTTTTATTCATACTTCAACAATTAAACATTTAGAATGAGCAAACACAAAAATTGGAAGTAGAAACCACTATTCAGGAGATGCTTTAGTTATATCAGCAACAAATTTCAGATGAAGAAAAACTCCTATTCTTCAGGCAACTTGAAGAAACAAATATTAAGTACTTATTTGCTAAAGAAGAAGTTTTTTGCTTTGGTGAAGGAAGACCACGATTAATTTTCTGCCTCAACAAAATACCTCGATACCAACTACATATAAGAAAGGTATTGTCCATGAAGTATATGTTAATACCATGCATCTGAAGGATTACATATGGTTTATTCCAGACATTTGCCAAAGCTATCTACCTCTTTATTCAAACAAATTTGCAATAGTTTTTGTCTTCTGCATTTGGTAAATTTGGGAGGAAAGAGAATGCACTAATATCTATTCTGTCAAACAATTATGGATGCTAGCAAGAGTTACTGAGACTCTTAAATTGGAAGAATTCAAAATGGGCATCTTTAACGTGGAAGAAGAAAGGTGGTATGTCGCCCAAGAATTTTCTCAAAAGTTAGATTTTGGTGCAAAATATCTAGCTAGATAAGTACATGCAAGAAATACTATTTTTTATCCTTGACACTTTGGCAACAAACATAGAAGATATGTCTCAAAAAAAGAAACTATATTCTTCTTCTTCTTCTTCTTCTTCTTCTACTTCTTATTCTTCTTCATATTCTTCTTGTTCTTCTACTTCTACTTCTTCTTCTTCTTCTCCTCCTTCTTCCTTTACTTCTACTTCTTCTTATTCTTCTTTTTCTTCTACTTCTTCTTCTTCTTCTTCTACTTCTTCTTTTTCTATTTTTTCTTCTTCTTCTTTCTCTTCTTCTTCTTCTTCTTCTTCTTCTTCTTGCACTACTACTACTACTTCTTCTTCTTCTTCTTTTTCTTCTTCTTCTTCATCTACGACTACTACTTCTTATTCTTCTTCATTTTCCTCCTCTACTTCTTCTTCTTCCCCTTCTTTCTCTTCTTCTTCTTCTTCTTCTTCTTCTTTTTCCAACCCCACCAGGTTATGTCCCATAACCATCTTCTCTAGAGATTGAGATGTGAGAATCTCAAGGAGATAACATTAAGCTTATAGCTCAAGTACCTACTCCACCATCATATTCTATGGTGTTAAACTATGGTAAAATATCTGACTAGAAAAGTTACCATAAAAATAGAAATCGACACCTAGAAAGTAGCAATAAAAACACTACTTGGGGTCTTACATTCACTATTGACAAAATTCCTTTAAAACATTTATGCAATTGTATAAATTGGACACCATAAATAAAAGAAACCATCTTTATGCTTCCACTAGCAATGAATGTTAGCAAATATATCCAATTTGCTACTTCTTACTGGGAAGGACATGCATTAACTTGGTTAACTAATTTTGAATTCAATAACCCTACAAAACTTGTCGAAATCTTAGTGATTGATGATAAACAAAAGGCTATAGAATGCCTTGTAAAAACATTAGTTGCTGACTTTACTCGTTTAGACTAGGGTAAACAAAAGAATTATGAAGAAAGACTTCACAACATGAAGTTATGTGACATATGTATGATAGATGAATTTGTCACCCATACATAGGTCTAATATATCATTTAAATGATACTTAATAAAAAAGAATTTTGGATTCAAGGAATTTTTTCAAAAATCCCTTTTCCTTCAAATAATATTATAACACAAAAATATAACAATCTTTTGTCCACCAATACAAGATTATTAAATAAACACAATACTGGTTTGCTTAGAAGAGCATGCACGAAAACAATGGAACAAATTTATGAAAACACTTCTGCTTAGAAAGAAATGAGCAAAAATCTCAAAGAGTCAAGCATGGGCTATAATTGTTGCATAAAATTCTCTAAAGATGAAAATCATATTTATGGATGTCCTCTTGCATATAATTTGTAGAGACAATCGTATTCTTTCTCAAAAGAAAGAAACAAAGAAGCAAAGAAACAAAATTACTAAACGATGGTGGAAACAAGAGTTTAGGAAATAACAACGTTTCATCTAAAAGAAATTTGTTAAAAAATATAACCAAAAAAAGGCAAAAAATATTTATGATTTTTTAAGTGTAATAAAGAAGGACATTATGCAAATGAATGTCCAATCAACATTAAAAGTATAGTCATCTCTAATATTGATGATTATTCTATTAATATTAGAATAATTAAAGAAATTTCTAATGACACCAACTCTATCTATGAAACTACTTATTATGACTCCACAAAGTTAAAAAATAATTCTAAATCTGAACAACATATAGATTTTGAAAAAAATCAAAATTAACATGATCACAATAAATAAAATTCTTACACAAATGAAAAATATTCCATTATTACCTTCTTTGAAACTTCCTACAAAGGAATAAGCATCCTCTCTAGGATATATTATTTACATGGGAAAATTACTTAAACTCAAATGTTACCAAACTATTGAAGTAACATTAGATTTAATAATGGTAATATCATTTTGATATTATGGTACACTACATGATTTACCATATCATTCCAAAGAAAACAAATTCATTACTTATGGGTTAATAGAACCCATGACATATCAAGCCCTAACTATTCTAATTAAAAATACCAGTATAAAAGATTGGGATTATTTAATCAAACTGAATGATCCAATTGGATTATTAGTCATACATAAATATGAAGATTTCCCTATACTTACACCTGAATTAGAAATAATTGAGAGCATTAAAGAATACAAAGAATTTAGAGTAAATATGAACACTATTACTTCAGAAGAAGTAAGTACAACTATACTGCACAATTATGTAAGAAAATAATTTGTAATAACAGATGAAGTCTTAAATGAATTAAAAGTGGCTATTACTCATGGAGAGAAAAATGAGATTTATAAAGCTCCATCTTTTAAATCTCGCTTTCTAAATAAGCACACATACATTTTTAAGACAATGTGAAAATGTAGAACTAAAAGGAGATGATTTAACATACATCAGCCTCCTTAACAAAAAAAATTGAAAAAATAAAGACAAAATACCCAAATGTGAAATACTTAGACATAGGTATGATTCAATTAAAAATAACTACTTTGCTTAGAAGTAAAATAGATACACCCATAACGTTCGTTTGTATGGATGAACGAATCATTAACAACTTTCTTAGTAGCATTATTGGAGGCACTAAATCCAATCTTGCAAACAAACTATTTAGGATTAACATACATCATGATTTCTGTATAAGTATTTACGACCAAAATATCGAAAAGACTTGTACATTATCCATTAGCCTTAAAGGCATAAGTTTATTATCAAGATAAAAAATTCTAGGTATATAATGGGAACATTGCATGGCTTTAAATGATACATCTACATTTAGATCCATCACTCCCAAAAACTTTGTCAAGTTATTTGACATTGGTATTCGTAAAACAATACAAACACAAATAGTAGATATACGACATCCATGTTAAGGTAATGACATACAACTATTTGTTAAAATACCAAAACCTAAGGTACAATTATCTGTAGAATATTTTACTACCTCTAGCAATGCAAATTAAACAATTAAAAAAATCCAATTGATCACACAACTTCTATTAGTCTTCCTAGACACTATGAGAATGGTGAATCATTGACACAATCTCTTATCGCAAGCCGCCAAGCTTCCATATTGACAATTCAGTTGAAGGTTGTACTTTACAACTTCTTGATAATAATGCTCAATTACTTAAAAAGCTCATAACACCATCGTAATGGACTTAAAAAAGAGAGCTCATGTCCATATCTATTTACCATTGGCTATCCATCTTCCAAAATATGAAAATATAATAGTACATGATTTGTTGGATGATACTAGTGTCGAGGCTAGTCTGCTTCAGCAAGTCTTTATCCCAAAGTAGTTTTGGCTTCCATTAGAAACCAAAACACTTCTAACTAATTTTATGGTGAACAAGTTCTTGTAACCTATTAAGTCGCTAATCTTTCAATATCTTTTCCTGATATCTATAACACCATCAGTACCTATTAATTCAGCTTTGCTCTGTTACCAATCGATTTTAATACCGATTGTTTCTTAGGACTTGATAACCTTTGCCAATTGTCACCATTCAATACTCACTTTTTTCTTTAGATAGACACTCCATTCCATGTGTCCCTATTCTGGCTAGTATTGCCCCTCACTTTTCTCCTACAGCCTAGTGTGGTGATAATTCCCCCTCACCAGCATGCCTTATTGACCATGTTCAACAGCTTATATCTCTTATCTGTAATAGTTATACCTATAAATTCTAATTACTACTCCATTTGAGAAAACTGTGCATAAGCTCCTTGAACCATTATACGCAAATGACCTATTAAAATGGTTTGACAAATCTCCTAGATATTGTTCTATAGAACTTGTAAAATAATATCAAAATACCAATACACGTGTAATAACGTCATGGTATCTCCTATAGACAAACAAAAATTTAATAGTAAGATATAAGAACTGTTACATCTCAAACTAATTTGCCATAGCTATCGATCCTCTTTTGCTTTTATAGTACAGAATCATGCAGAAATAAAATGTGAAAAAGCCAGAATGGTTATCAATTAATGCAAGCTAAACTCTTGCACTAAATTTGATAATTACTTTATATCAATTGTCGAGCACCTCATAAAACAAATACAAGATGCAAAATACAATAGAAAATTTGATGTTAAATCTAGATTTTGGCAAATTAAACTTGCTAATAAAACTTCCATAAAACTACAACCTTTAGCTGTCCCCAAAAGTATTTTGAATTGTTAGTCATGCCTTTTGGATTAAAAAGTACTCCACAAATATTCCAAAAATAGATGAATTCTATTTTTGGATATTTACCTTACGTTATAGTCTATATAGATGATATTCTTGTTTTTTCTGAAATAGAGGAAGAACATAAAAAATATCTTTTACATACCATTAAAATTATGCTCAATCAAGGCATTATATTAAGTCCAAAAAAATAAAACTATTTAAAATAAAAATCATTTTTTTAGAAAAACAAATAAAAAATGGACAAATATTATAAGAACATATATATACAAAAATAAAAGACTTCTCTGAGACTTTTACTAATTTAAAATAACTACAAAGATTTTTAAGACTCTTAAATTATGGATGAAAGTTTATACCAAAACTTTCTTCTAAAATAAAATTATTACAAAATAAATTAGCTGAAGAATAGGCCAAATACAAAATAACAACTAGCGAACAAACTCGTCGTTGGAATACAGGAAAAATACCAATCTGTTTGATAAAAGATGAACAAAGAAAAATATAATAAATAAAATAATTTGTGACAACAAAATAAATTCTTTATTTTCCTAAAGAAGAAGATAAAATAACTTTGCAAACTGATGCCTCTAACCTTTTTTGGTCTGGTGTCCTTATTGCAAATACAAACGAAATAGTAGCATATACTTCAAGCAAATTTATAAAAACCTAAAGTAAATATGGCACATATGATAAAGAATTACAAGCTATCAAATTAGCTATTAAAAGTTCAAAAATTTATTAACTCCATAGAGTATTTATAATCGAAATTGACAATAAATCTGTTGCCCAGTTTTACAGAAAATAACAATAAATAACCATAAAGAAAATTTAAGACACATATGTCTTGTAATATACTTTGATATTTTTACTTATGCTGTTAAGTATATTCCTAATTTTACTAACATTATTATTAATCTTCTTACTAGGCCATGAATGAGGAAGAACTATAACTACTTAATCATTTCATCAAAAAGATGAAAGGAACAGGAGAATTTAAAGAGATTCTACAAAAAAAAGGCAAAGGCCTAAAAGGTCGAAACCACTTTGCAAACCCAACAAGTTGAATCCTCTACTAAGGCCCAACTGGCAAAATCCTCTAAAGCTCAACAAGCTAAAGCCTCTGCAGCAACAACCCACAAGGATGAGTCATACTCTAAAGCCCAACATGCTCAACAAATAAAAGAAAAACTTTTAGAAAGGGTAAAAGTCCAACAAACTTAGCTCATGGTAAAAAAAAGGTCCAACAAAAATTGTAGAAAAAGGAAAATCCTTTGGTGACAAAGGAATGGTATAATAGGGATCTATGAATGGTCGATCAAAAATTTTTTGATAAGATCAATGGCTATTTCAAAGCCATACAAAGTACTGATTAGAGAACTACCAACTACTGGTTGATTCAAATGGAAAAAAGTTATTTAACACAAACAAAATTATTCCCAACAGCTTACAAGGGAAAAAAGTTTGAAGAAAGCGTTACAAATATTGCTTTCTCATTCTTCAACTACACAGTCTGTAGCTGTCCAAACTCCGAAACAACAGCATAGCAAAAATGAAACACTTGCTGACATGTTTTCAAAAATACAAACATCTGATCTACTACAACTATGGATAAAAGATTTTTTATCCATACTTCAGTAATTAATCATTTAGAATGAGCAATCACAAAAACTGGAAGCAGAAACCACTATTCAGGAGATGCTTGAGTTATATCAGTAACAAATTTTAGATGAAGAAAAACTCCTTCTATTCTTTAGGAAACTTTAAGAAACAAATATTAAGCAATTATTTGCTAACAAAAAAGTTTTCTATTATGGTAAAGGAAGACTACGATTAATTATCTGCTTCAACGAAATAACCTGATACCAACTACATATAAGAAAGGGTATTGTCCATGAAGTATATGTTAATACAATACGCTCGGAGGATTACATAGGGTTTATTCCTGACATTTGCCAAAGAAGTCTAAACCCTTATGCAAACAAATTTGCAATAGTTTTTGTCTGCTATATTTGGTCAATTTGGGAAGAAAGAGAATACATTAATATCTATTCTACGATAAAATTATAGATGCTAGACAGAGTTACTCAGATTCTAAATTAGAAGAATTCAAAATGGGCATCTTCAATGAGGAAGAAGAAAGGTAGTATGCAATCCAAGAATTTTTTTCAAAGCTAGATTATGATGCAAAATATCTAGCTAGACAAGTACATAAAGGAAAAACTATCTTTTTCCTTGACACTTTCACAGCCGATATAGAAGATATGTCCCAACAAGAAAAGAAAATGAAAAATTTTCTAAAAAATAAAAATTTTAGGAAAAATTGGACAAAGTGTTTGAGAAGACTTTCTATGTAGTTCCATGGAATATAACAATAATTTGGACAACAAATTAGATGAACACACAATGGAAGCCTTGCCCCTCATAGACTGATGTATGGTGGGACCATAAAAAATCACTTTACAAACACTTTTAGGGCCTTCAAATAGAAGCATTTAAAAGATTCTTTAATAATGGCACACCAGCTATAGCACAGGCCAATAAATGAAGTATGATCTATTGCGAACTGTGTACGATCTATAGTGAACAGTCTATGATGAACAGGAAACGTTGTATGATCTATAGTGGAAATCGTACGATGAACATTAATATGCAACAATGTTGAGCAATTATCAAAAGCAATATGTACAAGTAAAGGTACTTACCTTTGCTTCCAACATAAGCAAGCCTGACCTATAAATTCAAAAGCTCTCCAAAACTGAGGTATCAGAAGAACTCCAGCTTTCTGCTTTCTACTTTCTGCTTTCTATTTCATCTTAGCTCACTCTTCTTGCCTCAACTATTGTAAACCTAGTGACTCTTGTAAATTACTTGTGTGAAAGTGTGCACACTATAATTTGGTACCAGAGCCATGGTGCTCTTCTTGTAAGGATGTTTGTATTTTTTTAAGTTTTTTATGAATAAATTCATGTTCAGTTAAACTCTTTTGTTTATGTTTCTTTTATTAGAAAAGTTATTTGTATGATGGGTTAGATTATTTTAATTAAATTATTTTCTATCTATATTGTATCTTCTCTACACCTTAGATTAGGAAATGAACCAAGGTTGTGCTCATATTTTATGTAGTAATCTACTAAGGATGGTGGACTATGTTTGAATCTTTAACTTCCCCCATAAAACCATGGGAAACCCTAGGGGTCTTTTGAAGATTAGATGTTGCAATAAAATATTTGGTCAAAAAAGAAAGTATAATAAAGAAGTAGAAAAAAAATTAAATTAAAAAATCATAACCTTTTTACAAACTTTTTTTGTGATAAAAGAAACACAAACACTTACTACGTGAAGAACATACTTGTTTTAGACGATACTTATAAGTCTCAAATCACAAACAATACCATGGATTATGAGCATATAATCCACATACCAAATGCAATACATCCTAACACAGTAGGAAACGAGGGTAATCTTGCCATAACAGGAATCTTGAACTTTATCGTTGATCAACTCAAAGAGATCAAAGATAGACTTCAAAACCTCAAACAAAAAAAAGATTTTATACATGGGAACAAAATTGACCAAACATTAGATGATTAAATTAAATTTCTCAAAACATATTATGGATTTAAGTAAATTAGACAAATCCATGTATCAAAAGTTCCTAGAACATCAAGAAATGGAACTACTTGGTGAAATTTCTAGCAAAAAATTCTTTGACTTTTATGAACAAAATTATGAAGTCAATGATTTTTTTCAACACCAAGGATAAAAGGATAATTCTGATGAAGAATAAAAAATAAGAACCCTTGAGTGGAAGAAAGTAGTCACAATACTATGTATCTTCCAGCCTCACCAGATTATGTCCCACAACCACCTTCTCTAAAGATCAAGATGAGAGAATCTCAAGGAGATAACATTGAGCCAACAGCTCAAGTACCAACTCCACCATCATATTCTATGATGTTAAACCATGGTAAAAGATCCGAATATGAAAAAGCTACCATAAAAATAGAAATTGACACTTAGAAAGTAGCCGTAAAGACACTACTTGGGGTCTTACATTCAATATTGACAAACTTCTATATAAAACACTTATGGAATATTGTATGGATTGGTCACAAAAAATAAAAGGAACCATCTTTATGCTTCACCAACAATGAACATTAGCAAATATATCCAATTTTCTACTTCTTACTTGGAAGGACATACATTAACTTGGTTAACTAATTTTGAAATCAATAACCCTACAAACTAGCCAAAATCTTAGCTGTTGATGATAAACAAAAGGCTATAGAACATCTTGTAAAAACATTAATCGCTGACTTTACAGATTTATACTAGGGTGAACAAAAGAATTAAGATGAAAGACTTCACAAAATGAAGTTATGTGACATATGTATGATAGAAGAATTTGTCACTACACACATAGGTTTGATATACCATTTAGGTGATACTCAAGAACGAGAATTTTGGATTCAAGGATTTTTTCAAAAATCTATTTTCCTTGGAATAATATTTTATCACAAAAATATAACAATCTTCTATCCACCAATACTAGATTATTAAATAAACACAATTTTGGTATGCTTAAAAGAGCATGCACAGAAACAATAGAACAAATTTGTGAAAGTAGTTCTGCTCAAAATGAAATGAGAAAAATCTCAAAGAGTTAAGAATGGGCTACAACTATTACTCAAAATTCTCTAAAGATAAAAATTATATTTATGGATGTCTTCCTACATATAATTTGTGGAGAACATCGTATATTTTCTAAAAAAGAAAGTAACAAAGCTACAAAATTACTAAATGATGATGGAAACCTGAGTTTAGGAAAGAACAACTTTTCATCAAAAAGAAATTTGTTAACAAATATAACAAAAGGAAAGGCAAAATATATTGTCGATGTTTTAAGTGTAATAAAGAAAGACATTATGCAAACGAATCTCCAGTCAATATTAAAAGTATAGTCATCTCTAATATTGATGATTATTCTATTAGTATTAGAACAATTAAAGAAAGTTTTGATGACACCAACTCTATCGATGAAATTACTTCTTATTATGACTCCACAAAGTCAAAATCCAATTCTGAATCTGAACAACATTTAGATTTTGAAACAAAAGATTTTGAAAAACTCAAAATCAACATGATCACAAAAAATAAAACTCTTACACAAATAAAAATTATTCCATTATTACCTTTTTTGAAACTTCCCACAAATAAAAGAGTATCCTCTCTATGATATATTATTTATATGGAAAAATTACTTAAACTCATATGTTACCAAACTACTGAAGTAATATTAGAATCCTAATGCCATTGTGATAATATGGTATACTGCATAATATACCATATCATTCCAAAGAAAATATATTCATTACATGTGTGTTAATAGAACCCATGACATATCAAGCCCCAACTATCCTGATTAAAAATAATATTCTAAAAGATTGGGATTATTTAATCAGACCAAATGATCTAATTGGATTAATAGTTGTATATAAATATGAAGATTTCCCCATATTTACACCTGAATTAGAAATAATTGAAAGCTTTGAAAAATACAATGAATTCAGAGTAAATATGAACACTATTATTTTTGAATAAGTAAATATAACTAAACTGCATGTTAGTGTAGGAGAACAATTTGAAATAATAGATGAAGACCTAAGTAAATTAAAAATGCTATTCTTTATGGAGAGAAAAATGAGATATATAAAACTCCATCTTTCAAATCTCACTTTCTCAAGAAACGCACATACATATTTAAGCAAATGCATGGAAATCCTCAGCCTCCTCAACAAAACAAAAATTGATAAATTAAAGACAAAATAGCCAAAAATGAAATACCTATACATAGGTATGCTTCAATTAAAAATAACTTCTTTACTTAGAAGTGGAATAGATACACCCATAATAATCATTTATATGGATGAACGAATCATTAATAATCCTCTTAATAGCATTATTGGAGGTGCTAACTCCAATCTTGCAAAAAGACTATTTGGGATTAACATACATCTTGATTTTTGTATAAGTCTTTACGACCAAAATATCGAAAAGACTTGTACATTATCCATTAGCCTTAAAGGATTAATAAAAAAAATTATAGGTATATAATGAAAACAATGTATGGCTCTAAATGATACATCTATATTTAGATCCATCACTCAAAAAAATTTGTCAAGTTATTTGATGTTGGTAATGGTAAAACAATAGAACCATGAATAGTAGATATACGACATCTATGTCAAAATAATGACATGCAATTATTTGTTAAAACACTAAAACCTAAGGTACAACCTATAGAAGATTTTATTACCTCTGGCAATATAATTTCTACAATTACAAAAAATCTAATTAGTCACATATCTTCTACTATTAGTCTTCTTAGACACTATGAGGAAGGTGAATCATCGACACAGTCTCTTGCGGCAAGCTGCACAAGCTTCCATATTGACAATCCAATTGAAGGTTGTACTTTACAACTTCTTGACAACAATGCTCAATTACTTAAAAGTCCATAACACCACCATAATGGACTTAAAAAAGAAAGCTCAACTCTATTTACTATTGACTATCCATCTTCAAAAATATGAAGATATAACAGTACATGCTTTGTTGGATATTAGTGATGAAGCTAGTCTACTTCAATAAGTCTTTATCCCAAAGTAGTTTTGGCTTTCATCAGAAACTGAAACACTTGTAATAATTTTATGGGTAAACAAGTTATTGTAACCCATAAATTCGCTAATCTTTCGATATTTCTACCCTATATCTATAACACCATCAATACCTATCAATTCAACTTTACCCTACTACCAATCAATTTTAATACTTATTGTTTGTTAAGACTTGATAACCTTTGCCATATGGTACCATTCAATACTCATTTTTTTTATTTAAATGGACACTCCATTCCATGTGTCCCTCTTTCGGCTCGCATTGCCCCTCACTTTTCTCCTGCAAGCCAACGTGGTGATAATTCCCCCTTGCCAACACGCCTTGTTGACCATGTTCAACAACTTATACCTCCTATCCACAACATTTATACCAAAAATATTCCAATTACTGCTTCATTTGAGGAAACTATGCATAAGCTCCTTGAACCTTTATGCTCAAATGAACCATTAAAATGGTTTGAGAAATCTCCTAGATATTGTTCTATAGAACTTTTAGAACATTATCAAAATACCAATTTACATGTCAATATCATCATGGTATCTCCTATAGACAAACAAGAATTTAATTGTCAAATACAAGAACTATTTCATCTCAAATTAATTCAAAAGAGCCATAGCTCTCATTCCTCTCTGGCTTTTATAGTACGGAATCATGCAGAATTAAAACATGGAAATGCCAGAATGGTTATCAATTACTACAAGTTAAACTCTTGCACTAAATTTGACAGTTACTTTATACCAACCGCTAAGCACCTGATAAAACAAAGATAAGCTGCAAAATATTATAATAAATTTGATACCAAATCTAGATTTTGGCAAATTAAACTTGGTAATCAAACTTCTATAGAACTAACAACCTTTAGCTATCCACAAAGGGTATTTCCAATGGTTAGTCATGTTTTTAGGTTAAAAAATACTCCACAAATATTCTAGAAATGGTTAAATTCTATTTTTGGACATTTACCTTATGTTGTAGTCTACATAGATGATATTCTTATTTTTTTCCCAAACAAAGGAAAAACATAAAGAACATCTTTTACTTATCACTAAAATTATGCTTAATCAAGACCTTATATTAAATCCAAAAAAAATCAAGCTGTTTAAAACAAAAATTAATTTTTTAGGAAAAAAATTAAAAAATAGACAAATACAAATACAAGAACATATATATACAAAAGTAAAAAACTTCTTCGAAAATTTTACTAATTTAAAACAACTACAGACATTTTTAAGACTCTTAAATTATGGAAGAAAGTTTATACCATAACTTTCTTCTAAAATAAAATTATTACAAGACAAATTAGTTGAAAAATAGGCTAAATACAAAATAACAACTAGTGAACAACCTTATCGTTGGAATACAAAGAAACACCAATCTCTTTGACAAAAGACAAACAAAGAGAAATACAACAAATAAAAGAATTTGTTACAACAAAACAAATTCTTTATTTTCCCAAAGAATAAAATAAAATATCTTTGTAAACTAATGCCTCTGACTTTTTTTTTGTCTGGTGTCCATATTACAAATACAGACGAAATAGTAGCATATACTTCAAGTAAATTTACAAAAACCAAAAGCATGAATAACTAGCTATGAAATTAGTCATTAAAAGTTCTAAAATTTATTTACTCCATAGAGTATTTAGAATCGAAACGGGGCAATAAATATGTTTCCCAGTTTTTACAAAAAAAACAAGAAAGAATCCAAAAGAAAATTTATGGCGCATACGTCTTGTGTTATACCATTAAATTTTTACTTATACTGTTAAATATATTCCTAATTTTACAAACATTGTTGTTGATCTTCTTACTAGGCCATGAATGAGAAAGAACTACAACTGCTTGAACTTTTCGTTAAAAAGAGGAAAAGATCAGGGGAACTTATAGAGATTCTCCCAAAAAAGGCAAAGTCCTAACAGGATGAAACCACTTTGGAAACCCAACAAGTTCAATCCTCAGCTAAGGCCCTGTGGGCTAAATCCTCTAAAGCTCAATAAGCTAAAGCCTCTACAACAACAAGCCACAAGGATGAGTCATGCTCTAAAACCCAATAGGCTCAACAAACAAAAGAAAAACTTTTAAAAAGGGTACAAGTCCAACAAACTAAGCTCTTGGTAAGAAAGGTCCAATAGGAAATGTAGAAAAAGGAAAATCCTTTGTAGCCACAGTAACAAAGGAATGGTATAATAGGGATCTATGAATTGTTGATCTAGAATTATTTGATATGATCAATGGCTGTTTCAATGCCATACAAAGTACTGATTAGAGATCTACCAACTATTGGTTCACTCAAATGGAAAAAGTTATTTAACACAAACAAAATTATTCCTCATAACTTACAAGGGAAGAAAGTTTGAAGAAAGCATTACAAACATTGCTTTCTCATTCTTCAGCTACACAGTCTGTAGCTGTTCAAACTATGGAACAGCAGCTCAGTAAAAATGGAACACTTGTTGACATCTTTTAAAAAATTCAAAATCTGATCTACTGTAGCT
>JAIUJO010001786.1:132500-135000 GCA_023846275.1 Vanilla planifolia
CTTTTTCCTCTTGTTCTTCTTCTTCTTCCTCCTCTACCTCTTGCCCTTCTTCTTCTTCTTGTACTTCTACTTCATCATCATCATCTTCTTCTTCTTCTTCTTCTTCTTCTTCTTTTTCTTCTTCTTCTTCTTCTTCTTCTTCTTTCTCGAATTCTTTTTCTTCTCTTTCTACTTCTACTTCTACTTCTTCTTCTTCTTCTTCACCTTCATTTTCTTCTTCTTATTCTAATTCTTCTGCTTCTTCTTCTCCTTCTTTTGCTTCTTCTTCTACTTCTTCTTCTTGTTCTTCTTCTTCACCATCTTCTCCTTCTTCTTCTTCTTGTTCTTCTTCTTCTTCTTCTTCTTCTTTTTCTTCTTTATCTTCTTCTTCTTCTTCTACTACTACTATTATTATTATTACTTATTCATCTAACTCTTCTTCTTCTTCTTGCTCTTTGTATTCTTCTTCTACTTCTCCATCTTCTTATTCTACCTCTTCTTCTTCTTCTTCTTCTTCCTCCTCCTCCTCTTCTTCTTCTTCTTCTTCTTCTTATTCTAACCCTTCTTCTTCTTCTTCTCTATCATGTTTTTCTTCTTCTATTTCTTCTTTTCCTTGTTCTTCTTCTACTACTTCTACTTCTTCTTCTACTTCTTATTCTTCATCATCTTCTTCTTCTTCTTCTTCTTCTTCTTCGACTACTTCTACTTCTTCTTCTTCAACTTCAACATCATCTTCTACGTCTTCTTATTCTTCTTCTCATCTTCTTTTTTCTCTTCCTCTTCTTTGCCTTCTTTTTCTTCTTCTTCTTCTTCTTCTTTTTCTTCTTCTCCTACTTCTTCTTTTTCTTCCTCTTCTTCTCATTCATTTTCTTCTTATTATTCTTCTTCTTCTTTTTCTTCTTTTTCTTCTTCTTCTACTACTACTACTTCTACTTCTTCTACTTCATCTGCTTCCTCTCCTTCTTCCTCCACTACTATCCCTTCTTTTTCTCATACACTTTCTTCTTATTCTTCTTCTTCTTCTTCTCTTCTTCTTCTTCTTCTTCTTTTCTTCTTCTTCTTCTTGTTTTTCTTCTTCTTCTTCCTTTTCTTCTTCTACTACTACTACTACTACTTCTTCTTCTATTACTACTACTTTTTTACATCATCATCTTCTTCTTCTTCTCCTTCTTCATCTTCATCTACTTCTTCATTTTCTTCTTCTTCTTCTTCTTCTTCTTCTTCTTCTTCTTATTCTTCTTCTTCTTCGTCTTCTTCTTCCTCTTCAACTTTTGCTTCTTCTTCTTTTTCTTTTACTTCTTGATCTTCTCCATCTTCTACTTCTTCTACTCTTTAATTTTCTTCTTCTTCTTCTGCTTCTTTTTCTTCTTCCTCTTCTTCTACTTCCTCTTCTTCTTCTTCTTCTTCTTCTACTACTACTGCTAGTTCTTCTACTTCATCTTTTTCTTCTTCTTCTTCTTATCCGAATTCTTCTTCTTCTAGAAATTCTTTTTCTTCTTCACATTCTTCTTATTTTACTTCATTTTCTTCTTCTTCTTCTTCTTCTTCTTCTTTTTCTAATTCTTCTACCTCAACCACTTGTTCTTCTTCTTCTTCTTCATGTTCTTCTTCTTTTCGTCCTTCTTCTTCATCTTCTTCTTTTTCTTCATCTTCTTTATCTTCTTCTTCTTCTTCTTTCTCTTCTTCTTTTGCTTCATTTTCTTTCTCTTCTTCTTCTTCTTCTTCATCATCTTCTTAATCTTCTTCTTCTACATCTTCTTCTTTTTTTTCTTCTACATCTACTACTTTTTCTTCTTCTACTTCTTGTTTTTCTTCTTCTTCTTCTTCTTATTCTTCTTCAACTTCTTCTTCTTCATCTTCTTCATCTCCTTCTTCTTCTTCAACTTCTTCTTCTTCATCTCCTTCTTCTTGTTATTCTTCTTCTTCTTCTTAATATTCTTCTTCTTCTGCTTCTTCCACTTCTTCTTCTTCTTCTCCTTCTTCAACTCCTTTTCTTCTTCCACTTCTTCTTCTTTTTCTTCTTTTTCTTCTTCTTCTTCTTCTCCTTCTTCTACTATTTCTTCTTCTTCTAGTTCTTATTCGTCCTCTTCTTCTTCTACTTCCATTTTTCTTTTTTCTTCTTGTTCTACTTCTTCTTCTTCCTCTTCTTCTTCTTCTTCTTCCTCTTCTCCTTCTCCTTCCTCATCTTCTACTTCTTCTTCTCCATCTTCTTCTGCTTCTTATTCTTCTTCTTCTTCTTCTTCTTCTTCTACCTCTTCCACCTCAACTGCTTTTTCTTCTCCTTCTTCTTCTTCTTCTTCTTCTTCTTCCTCTTCTTCTTCTTCTTCTTCTTCTTCTACTTCTTCTTCTTCTTCTTCTTCTTCTTCTTTCTTCTTCTTTATTTTCTTCTTCTTCTTCTACTACTACTTCATCAACTTCTTCTCCTTCTTCTTCTTCTACTTCTTCTTCTTTTACAACTTTTACTTCTACTTCTTATTCTTCTTCTTCTTCTTCTTCCTTTATTCTTCTTCTTCTTTTTCTT
>JAIUJO010001786.1:140000-145000 GCA_023846275.1 Vanilla planifolia
TTGTTCTTCATATTCTTCTTCTTTCTTATCTTCTTCTTCTTCTTCTTCTTCTTCTTCCTCTTGTTCCTCTTCTTCCTCTTCTATTTCATCTTCTTCTTCTTCTTCCAATTCTTCCCCTTCTTCTTCGTCTTCATATTCTTCTTCTCCTTCTTCTTCTTCTTCTTCTTCTTGTTTTTGTTCTTCTTCTTCTTCTCCTTCTTCTTCTTCTTCTTCCTCTTCTTCTACTTCTCTCTCAGATTCTTCTTATTCTTCTTCCTCTTCTTCCTCCTTTTCCTCTTCTTCTTCTTCTTTTTCTTCTTCTTCCTCTTCTTCTACTTTTTCTTCTTCTTCTCTTTTTTCCTCTTCTTCTCCTATAATTCTACTTCTTCTTCTTCTTCTTCTTCTTCCATTTCATCTTCAGCATCCTCTTTCTCACCTTCTTCTTCTTCTTCTTCTTCTTCTTTTTCTTCTTCTTCATCTTTTCCTCCTCCTCCTCCTCCTCCTCCTCATTCTTCTTCTTCTTCTTCTTCTTCTTCCTCATCTTCTTCTTCATCTTCTTCTTCTTCTTCTTCTATTCTTCCTCCTCCTCCTCCTTCTTGTTCTTCCCCTTCTTTGACTTCTTCATGTCCTTCATCTTCTTCTTCCTCTTCCTCTCCTTTTTCTTCCTCTTCTTCTTCTTCTTCTTCTTCTTCCTCTTCTTCCTCTTCTTCTTCTTATTCTTCTTCTTCTTTACCTACAGCTTCTTCTTCTTCTTCTTCTCCTTCTTCAACTTCTTCTTCTTTGTCTTACCCTTCTTCTTCTTCTTCTTCTTCTTTTGCTTCTTCTTCTTCTCCATCTTCTTCTTATTGTTCTTATTGTTCTTCATCGTCTTGTTCTTCGTGTTCTTCTTCTCCTTTTATTCGTCATCATCTTCTTCTTCCTCTTCTTCTTCTTCTTCTACTTCTTCTTCTTCTTTTTCTTCTTCTTCTTCTTTCACCTCTTTTTCCACTTCTTCTTCTTCTTCCTCTTCCTCTACTTCCAATTCTAATTCTTTAACTTTTTCTTTTCCTTCTTCTTCTTCTTCTCCTTCTTCGTCTTTACCGTTCTTTTTTTCATCTTCTTCTTCTTCTTCTTCCTCTTCTTCTTATTCTTCGTCTTCCTCTTCTTCTTCTTCTTCTTGCCCTTTTTCTTCTTCCTCTTCTTCTTCTTATACTTCTTCTTCTTCTTCTTTTTCTTCTTCTTCTTCTTCTTCTTCTTCTTACTATTCTTCTTCTTCTTACTCCTCTTCTTCTTCTTCTTGCTATTCTTCTTCTTCTTATCATCCTTCTTCTTTTTTTTCTTTTTCTTTTTCTTCATTTTCATTTTCTTCTTCTTCTTCTTCTACTTCTTCTTCTTCTTGATTTTTTTGTTCTTCTTTTTCTTCTTCTTCCTCTTCCTCTTCTTTTTCTTCTTCTTCCTCTTCCTCTTCTTTTTCTTCTTCCTCTTCTTCATCTCCTCCTTCCTCTTCGTCCAACTATTCATCTGTGTCTTTTTCTTCTTCTTCTTCTTCTTCATCATATTCTTTTTCCTCATCTTCTACTTCTTCTTCTTCCTCCTTTTCTTTTTCTTGTTTTTCAACTTCTTCTTCTTCTTTTCTTCTTCTTCTTCTTCTTCTTCTTCTTCATCTTCCAGCACTCCTTAGCCTTCCTCCTCTTCTTAGTCTCCTCCTTCCTCTTCCTCCTCCTCTTCTTCTTCTTCTTCTTCTTCTTCTTCTTCCTCTTCTTCTTCTTCTTCTTTTTCAAGTTTTTCATCTTCTTCTTATTCTTCTTCTCTTATTCTTCTTCTTCTTCTTCTTTTTCTTCTTCTTCTTCTTCTTCTTCGACTTCTTCTATTTCCACTTCTTTTTCTCTTTTTTTTCGTCTACTTCTTCTTCCTCTTCTTCTTCTTCTTCTTCTTCTTCTTGTACTTCTTCTTCTTCTTCTTCTTTTATTTCCTCTTCTTCTTCTTCTTCTTCTTCTTCTTCTTCTTCTTCTTGTTCTCCCTCATCTCCCTTTTCTTTTTCTTCTTGCTCTTCTTCTTCTTCCCCCTAGCACTTCTTCCTCTTCTTCTTTTTCATCTTCTTCTTCTTCTTCTTCCAATTCCTCTTCCTCTTCTTCTTCTTCTTCTTCTTCTTCTTCTTCAAGTTATCCTTCTTCTTCTTCTTCTTCTTCTTCTTCTCCTCTTCTTCTTGATCTTCTACTTCTTCTTCTTCTCCTTCTTCTTCTTCTTCCACTTCTTCATCTTCTTGTTCTTCATCTTCTTCCTCATGTTCCTCTTTGTCTTCTTTTTCGTCTTTTTCTGCTTCTGCTTCTCTTCTTCTTTTTCTTCTTCTAGTTCTTCTTCTGATTCTTCTTCTTCTTCTTCTTTCTCCTCTTCTTTCTTATTCTTCTTCATCTTCTTCTTCTACCTCCTCCTCCTCCTCTTCTTCTTCTTCTTCTTTTATGACTGCTCCTTTTTCTTATTCATCTTAATCTTCTTCTTCTTCTTCTTCTTCTTCTTCTTCATCTTTTTCTTCATTTTCTTCTTCCTCTTCTTCTTCATTATCATCATCATATTCTTCTTCTTCTTCTTCTTCTATTACTTTTTCTTCTTCTTCTTCTTCTTCTTCATTATCTTCTTATTCTTCTTCTTCTTCTTCTTCATCATCTTCTTCTTCTTGTTCTTCTTCTTCCTCTTCTTCTTCTTCTTCTTCTTCTTCTTCATTTTCTTCCTCATCTTATTCTTCTTTTTCTTCTTCTCCTTCTTCTTCTTCTTATTCTTCTTCTTCTTCTTCTTCTTCTTCTTCTTCTTCTTCTTCTTCTCCTACTCCTTCTCCTTCTTGTTCTTATTCTTCTTCTTTTTCTTCTTCTTCTTCTTCTTCTTCTCTATCTTCTTCTTCATTTTCTATTTCTTTTTCTTCTTCTTCCTTTTCTTCCACTTCTTCCTTATATTCTTCTTCTTCTTCTTCTTCTTCTTCGTCATCTTCTTTACCTTCCACTTCTTCTTCTTCTTCTTCTTCTTCTTCCTTTTCTTCTTCCTCTTGATCCTCTTCTTCCTCTTCTTCTTCTTCTTCTTCTTCTTCTTCCTATTCTTCCCCTTCTTCTTCTTCTTCTCATTTCTTCTTCTTCATATTCTTCTTCTTTCTCATCTTCTTCTTCTTCTTCTTCTTCTTCCTCTTGTCCCTCTTCTTCCTCTTCTATTTCATCTTCTTCATCTTCTTCTTCTTCTTCCAATTCTTCCCCTTCTTCTTCTTCTATATATTCTTCTTCTCCTTCTTCTTCTTCTTCTTCTTTTTTTTGTCTTCTTCTTATTCTCCTTCTTCTTCTTCTTCTTCCTCTTCTTCTACTTCTCTCTCAGTTTCTTCTTATTCTTCTTCCTCGTTTTCCTCTTCTTCTTCTTCTTTTTCTTCTTCTTCCTCTTCTTCTTCTTCTTCTTCTCATTTTTCCTCTTCTTCTCCTCTAATTCTTCTTCTTCTTCTACTACTATTTCATCTTCTTCTTCTTCTTCTTCTTCCATTTCATCTTCAGCTTCCTCTTTCTCACCTACTTCTTCTTCTTCTTCTTCTTCTTTTCTTCTTCTTCATCTTCTCCTCCTCCTCCTCCTCCTCCTCCTCATTCTTCTTCTTCTTCTTCTTCTTCCTCATCTTCGTCTTCTTCTTCTTCTTCTTCTTCTTCTTCTATTCTTCCTCCTCCTCCTTCTTGTTCTTCCCCTTCTTTGACTTCTTCATGTTCTTCATCATCTTCTTCCTCTTCCTCTCCTTTTTCTTCCTCTTCTTCTTCTTCTTCTTCTTCATCTTCCTCTACTTCTTCTTCTTCTTCTTCTTCTTCTTCTTCTTTACCTACAGCTTCTTCTTCTTCTTCTTCTCCTTCTTCAACTTCTTCATTTACTTCTTCTTCTTTGTCTTACCCTTCTTCTTCTTCTTCTTCTTCTTTTGCTTCTTCTTCTTCTCCTTCTTCTTCTTCTCCATCTTCTTCTTATTGTTCTTATTGTTCTTCTTCGTCTTGTTCTTCATGTTCTTCTTCTCCTTTTATTCGTCATCATCTTCTTCTTCCTCTTCTTCTTCTTCTTCTACTTCTTCTTCTTCTTCTTCTTTCGCCTCTTTTTCACTTCTTCTTCTTCTACCTCCTCCTCTACTTCCAATTCAAATTCTTTAACTTTTTCTTCTCATTCTTCTTCTTCTTCTCCTTCTTCCTCTTTATCGTTCTTTTTTTCATCTTCTTCTTCTTCTTCTTCCTCTTCTTCTTATTCTTCTTTGTCTTCCTCTTCTTCTTCTTCTTCTTGCCCTTTTTTCTTCCTCTTCTTCTTCTTATACTTCTTCTTCTTCTTCTTTTTCTTCTTCTTCTTCTTCTTCTTCTTCTTCCAATTCTTCTTCTTCTTCCTCCTCTTCTTCTTCTTCTTGCTATTCTTCTTCTTCTTATCATCCTTCTACTTTTTTTTCTTTTTCTTTTCCTTCATTTTCATTTTCTTCTTCTTCTTCTTCATTTTTTTGTTCTTCTTTTTCTTCTTCCTCTTCCTCTTCTTTTCTTCTTCCTCTTCTTCATCTCCTCCTTCCTCTTCGTCCAACTATTCATCTGTGTCTTTTTCTTCTTCTTCTTCTTCTTCTTCATATTCTTTTTCCTCATCTTCTACTTCTTCTTCCTCCTTTTCTTTTTCTTGTTTTTCAACTTCTTCTTCTTCTTTTCTTCTTCTTCTTCTTCTTCTTCCTCTTCTTCCACTTCTTCCTCTTATTCTTCTTCTTCATTCTCTTCTTTCCCTACTTCTTCTACATCTTCTTTTCTTCTTCTTCTTCTTCTTCTTCTTCTTCATCTTCCAGCACTCCTTAGCCTTCCTCCTCTTCTTAGTCTCCTCCTTCTTCCTCCTCCTCCACTTCTTCTTCTTCTTCTTCTTCTTCTTCTTCTTCTTCTTCTTCTTCTTCTTCTTTTTCAAGTTTTTCATCTTCTTCTTATTCTTCTTCTCTTCTTCTTCTTCTTCTTCTTCTTCTTCTTCTTCTTCTTCTTCCACTTCTTCTATTTCCTCTTCTTTTTCTCTTTTTTTTTCGTCTACTT
>JAIUJO010001786.1:152500-155000 GCA_023846275.1 Vanilla planifolia
CTTCTTCCTCTTTGCATACTTCTGCTTCCTCTTCTTTTTCCTCCTCGGCTTCCTTTTCTCCTTCTTCTTCCTTTTCTTCTTCTTCTAATTATTATTATTATTATAATTATAATTATTGTTGTTATCATTTTTCTTCTTCTTCTTCATCCTCATCATTTTCTTATTATTATTATTCTTATTCTTAATCTTTTTCTTCTTCTTCTACTTCTTCTTCAACTTCTTCTTCTTCTTCTTCTTCTTCTTCTTCCTCTTCTTCTTCTTCTTCTTCTTTTCTTATTTTTCTTCTTCATCCTCTTGTTCTACTTCTCCTTCTTATTTTTCTTCTATTTCTTCTTCTTCTTATACTTCTTCTTCTTCTTCTTCATCTTCTTCTTATTCTACTCTTCTCCTTCTTCCTCTTCTTCCACTTCCTCTGCTTCTTCTTCTTCCCCCTCTTCTTCTTCTTTCACTTCCTCTACTACTTCTTCTTCTTCTTCTTCTTCTTCTTATTCATCTTCTTCTTTCAGTATTTTCTCTTCTTTAGCTCCTCATTCCTCTTCTGTCTCTTCTTCTTCTTGTTCTTCTTCTTCTTCCTCCTCCTCCTCTCCCTCTTCTTCTACTTCTTCTTCTTCTTCTTGTTCTTTTTCAATTTCTTCTTCCTTTTTTTCTTCCTCTTCTTCTTCTCCTTCTTTTTCTACTACTACTACTTCGATTACTTCTTTTTATTCTTTTTCTCCTTCTTCTTCTTCTACCACTTCTTCCCCTTTTTCTTCTTCTTCTTCATCTTCTCCTTCTTCTCCTTTTTCTTCTTCTTCTTCCGGTTCTTCTTCCTCTTTTTCCACTTCTTCTTCTTCTTCTTCTTCTTCCTCTTCTTCTCCTTTTTCTTCTTCTTCTTTCGGTTCTTATTATTATTCTTTTTTCTCTACTTCTTCTTCTTCTTTTTATACTTTTGCATCTTCTTCTTCTTCTTCTTGTTCTTCTTCCTTCTGTTCTTTTCTTCTTCATCTCCTCCTTCCTCTTCTTTTTCTTCTTCTTCTTCTTCTTCTTCTTCTTCTTCGTTCTATTCCTCTTCTTTTTCTTCTTTTTCATCTTCTTCTTTTTATTTTTTTCTTCTTCTTTTACTTCTTTGTCTTCGTCTTCATATTCAACTTCTTTTTCTCCTTCTGCTTCCTCTACTTCTTCTAATTCCTCTACTTCTTCTTCTCCTTCAACCACTTCTTTTTTTTCCACTTCTTCTTCCTCTTCTTCCTATTCTTTTTCCTCTTCTTCTTCTTCTTCTTCATCTTCTTCATCTTCTTCTTCTTCTTCATCTTCTTCTTCTTCTAGTTCTTGTTCTTGTTATTCTTCTTCTTCTTCTTCTTCTTCTTATTCTTCTTTTTCTTTTTCTTCTAATTCTTCTTCTTCATCATCTTCATCTTCTTCTTGTTCTTCTTCTTCATCATCATCTTCAAGTTCTTCTTCTTCTTCTTCTTCTTCTTCTTCTCCGTCTTTCTCTTCTTCTTCTCCATCTTTCTCTTCTTCTTCTTTCAATTCTTCTTCTTCTTCTTCTTCTTCTTCTTCTTCCTACTCTTCTTCTTCTTCTTCTTCTTCTTCTTCTCCTTATTCTTCTTCTTCTTCCACTTCTTCCTCTTCTTCTTCTTCTTCTTTGTCTTCTTTCTTTCTTCTCCTTCTTCTTCTTCTTCTTTGTTTTCTTCTTCTTCTTCTTCTTAAACTTCTTCATCATCATCTTCTTCTTCTTGTTCTTCTTTTCTTTTTCTATCTCATCTTCTTCTTTTTCTTCTTCTTCATCATCATCATCATCATGATCTGCTTCTTCTTCTTTTTCTTCTTCTTCATCATCTTCTTCTTCTAGTTCTTGTTGTTGTTCTTGTTCTTGTTCTTCTTCTTCTTCTTATTCTAATTGTTCTTGTTCTTCTTCTTCTTCATCTTCATGTTCTTCTTGTTCATCTTCTTCGACTACTTCTTCATCATTATCATCTTCTTCTTCTTCTTCTTCCCCATCTTCTTCTTCTTCTTCTTTTTGTTCTTCTTCTTCTTCTTCTTCTTCTTCTTCTTCTTCTTCTTCTTCTTCTTCTCCTCCTTATTCTTCTTCTTCCTCTTCTTCCACTTCTTGCTCTTCTTCCGCTTCTTCATCTTCCACTTCTTTCTCTTCTTCTTCTTCTTCTTCTTCTTCTTCTTTCTTTCTTCTCCTTTTTCTTCTTGTTCTTCTTCTTCTTCTTCTTCTTCTTCCTCTTCTTCTTCTTCTTAAATATCTTCTTCTTCTTCTTTGTACTCTTCTTCTTCTACTTTTTCATCTTCATCTTCTTCTCCTTCTTCTTCTTCTCGTTCTTCATCTTCATCTTCATCTTGATCTTCTTCTTCTTCTTCTGCTTCTTTTTCTTCTTCTTAATCTTCTTCTTCTTCTTCTTTCTCTTCTCCTTCTTCTACTGCTTCTTATTCTTCTTCTTATTCTACTTCTTCTTCTTCTTCTTCATCTTCTTCTTTTTCTTCTTCATCTTATTCTCATTCTTCTTCTTCTTCT
>JAIUJO010001786.1:160000-162500 GCA_023846275.1 Vanilla planifolia
CTTCTTCTTCTCATTCTTCTTCTGCTTTTTCTTCTTCTTCCTCCTCTTCTTCTTCATCTTCGTCGTCATC
Source organism: Vanilla planifolia (assembly GCA_023846275.1). Taxonomy (NCBI): domain Eukaryota; kingdom Viridiplantae; phylum Streptophyta; class Magnoliopsida; order Asparagales; family Orchidaceae; genus Vanilla; species Vanilla planifolia. The sequence continues at coordinate 160,071 of JAIUJO010001786.1, forward strand.
ATCTTCTTCTTCTTCTTCTTCTTCTTCTCCATCTTCTCTTCTTCCTCTCCTTTCATTTCTTCTTCTTCTTCCCCTTCTTCTTCTTCTTCTTCTTCTTCTTCTTCTTCTTTTTCTTCTACTTCTTCCTCTTCCTCTTCTTCTTCTTCTTCTTCTTCTTGTCCATCTTCTTTTCTTCCTTTTCTTCCATTTCTTCTTCTTCTTCTTCTTCTTCTGCTTCTTTTTTGCTTCTTCTTCTTCTTCTACTACTATTTCTTCTTCATCTTCTTCTTCTTCAAGTTCTTTGTCTTCTTCTCCTTTGTCTTTAACTTGTTCTTCTTCTTCATCATCTTCTTAATAAACATCATGATCATCATCTTCTTCTTCTTATTCTTCTTCTTCTTCTTATTCTTGTTCTTCTTCTTCTTCTTCTTCTTCTTCTTCTTCTTCTTCTTCTCCTTATACTCCTCATCCTCCTCTTCCTCCTTCTTCGACTTCTTCCTCTTCTACTTCTTGTTCTTCTTCTTCCCCTTCTTCTTCTTCTTCTTCTTCTTCCTCTTCTCCCTCTTGCTCTTCTTCTCCTGCTTCTTCATCTTCTTCTTTTTCTTCTTGTTATTCTTTTTCTTCTTCTTCTTCTTCTTCCAAGTCTTTTACTTCTTCCTATTACTATTATTATTCTTCTAGTTCTTCATCATCTTCTTCTTCTTCTCCTTCCTCTTCTTCTTCTCCTTCTTCTCCTTCTTCTATTTCTTCTTCTTCTTCTTCTTCATTTTCCTCTTCTTCTTCTTCTTCATCTTCATCACCAATTTCTTCTTCTTCTTCATCTTATTCTTCTTCCTCTTCTTCCTCATCTTCTTCTTCTTCTTCCTCATCTTCTTCTTCTTTTTCTTCTTCTTCTTCTTCTTCTTCTTCTTCTCCTTCTTCTTCTTCTTCAACCTCGTCTTCATCTTCTTGTTCTTCTTCTTCTTCTTTGTCTTCTTCTTCTTCATCTTCCACTCCTTCCACTTCTTCTTCTTCTTTTTCTTCTTCTTCTTCTTCATCCTCTTAATCTTCTTCTTCTTTTCTCTTGTTCTTCTTCCTCTTCTTCTTCTTCTTCTTTTTCTTCTTCTTCTTCTTCTTCTTCTTCTTCTTCCTCTTCTTCTTCTTCTTCTTCTTCTTCTTCTTCTAACTACCACTTTTCTTTTGCTTCTTCTTCTTCTTCTTCTTCTTTTCTTCTTCTAATTCATCTTCTACCTCTTCTTCTTCATCATTATCATCACCAGCTTCTTCTTCTTCTTCTTCTTATTCTTCCTCATCATTTTCGTCTTCTTTTACTTCCTCTTCTTGTTCTTCTTCCTCATCTTCCTCTTCTTCTTCTTCCACTTTCTCTTTTTACCATTCTTCTTCTTGTTCTTCTTCATCATCTTTATCTTCTTCATCTTCTTCCTTCTCTTCTATCATCATCATCTTCTTCTTCTTCTTCTTCTTCTTCTTCCTCTTCATCATCTTCATCATCATCATCATCTTCTTCTTCTTCTTCTTTTTCTTTTTCTTCATCATCTTTTTCTTCTTCCTCTTCTTCGTTTTCTTTTTCTTCTTCTTTCTCTTCTCTTCTTCTTCTTCTTCTCCGTCTTCTTCTTCCACTTCTTGCTTTTCTTCTTCTTCTTCCTCTTCTCCCTCTTCTTCTTCTTCCTCTTATTCTTATTCTTCTTCTACTACTTCTTCTTCTTGTTCAACTTTTGCTTGTTCTTCTTCTTCTTCTTCTTCAACTTCTTCTTCATCTTCTTCTTTTTCTTCTTCTTATTCATTTTCATCTTCTTCTTTTTCTTTTTCTTGTTCCTCATCTTCTTCTTCTTCTTCATCTTCTTCGTCATCTTCTTCTTTCTCTTCTTCTTCTTCTTCTTCATCATCATCATCATCATCATCATCATATTCTTCTTCTTCTTCTTCTTCCTCCTCCTCCTCTTTTTCTACTTCCTGTCCTTCTTCTTTTACTTATTCTGCTTCTTCTTCTTCTTGTTCTCTGAGTTCTTCTTCTTCCTCCTTTTATTATTATTATTACTATTATTATTATTATTATTGTTATTATTATTATTATTATTATTATTATTATTGTTGTTATTATTTTTCTCTTCTACTTCTTCTTAGTCTTCATCTTCTTCTTTTCTATCTCCTTCTTCTTCATCAACATCTTCTTCGTAATGATCTTCTTCTTCTTTTACTCCTTCATTTTCATCTTCTTCTTAATCATATTATCGTTATTATTATTCTCTTCTTCTTCATCTTCATCTTCTTCTTTTGCCTCTCCTTCTTCATCATCAACTTCTTCATCATCATCATCATCTTCTTCTTCTTCTTCTTCTTCTTCTTTTTCTTCTTCTTCATCTTCTTCTTCTTCATATTCATCTTGTTCTTCTTCTTCTTCATCATCTTCATCTTCTTCGTCTTCTTCTTCTTCGTCTTCTCCTAGTTCTT
>JAIUJO010002549.1:0-2500 GCA_023846275.1 Vanilla planifolia
AGAAAGAGCAAAATTAGAAGTGGTAGTAGAAGAAGAAGAAGGATAAGAAGATGAAGAAAAACAAGAAGATGAAGAAGATGTAGAAGATGATGCAGAAGAAGAAAGAGATGAAAAAGTAGTAGAAGAAGAAGAGGACAAAGAAGAAGATGACGAAAGTAGTAGTAGAAGAAGAAGAAAAAGAAGAAGAGGAAGAATAACAAGAAGGAAGAGGATCACAAGAAGATGAAGAAAAAGAAGAAGAAGATGAAGAAGAAGAGGAAGAGAAAGAAGATGTGAAAGAAGTAAAAGAAGAAGAAGAAGAATTAGAAGAAGAAGAAGAAGATGACGATGAAGATGAAGAAGATGAGAAAGAAGAAGAGTAAGAATGGGAAGAAGAAGAGGAAGTAGAAGAGGAAGAAGAAAAAGAAGGAGAAGAAAAAGAAGAAGAAGAAGAAGAAGAAGTAGAAGAAGAAGAGTTTGAAGAAGAGGATGAAGAAGAAGAGGTAGGAGTAGAAGAGGAAGAAGAAGAAGAAAAAAAAGAAGAAGAAGAAGTAGAAGAGGAAGAAGAAGAAGAGGATGATGAAGAAGAAGAAGAAGAAGAGTAAGCAGATGAGAAAGAAGTGGAACAATAAGAAGAAGAAGAAGAAGAAAAAAAAAGAAGTAAGAAAACAAAACGAGATGAAGAAGAAGAAGAACAACAAGAAAAAGAAGGAGATGAGGAAGAAGAAGAGGCAGAAGAAGAAGAAAAAGAAGGGAAGAAGATGAAGAAGGAGAAGAAGAAGAAGAAGAAGAAGTAGAAGAAGGAGAAGAAAAAGAAGAAGAAGAAGAAGACGAAGAAGAAGAAGAAGAAGGGGAAGAAAAGAAGAAGAAGAAGGAGAAGATGAAGAAGAAGAAGAAAAAGAACACGAAGAAGAAGAACACGAAGAAGAAGAAGAAGAAGAAGAAGAAGAAGAAGAAGAAGAAGAAGAAGAAGAAGAAGATGAAGAAGTACAAGAAGAAGAAGAGGAGGAAGAAGAAAAGGGGTAAGAAAAGAAGAAAAAGAAGAAGAAGAAGAAGAATAAGAAGAGGGGGAAGAGCTGAAAGAAGAAAAGGAAGAAGAAGAAGAAGAGGAAGAAGAAGAAGATGAAGAAGAAGAAGAAGAAGAAGATGAAGAAGAAGTGGAAGAAGAAGAGGAAGAAGAAGAAGAGGAAGAACAGGAAGAAGAAGCAGTAGAAGAAGTAGAAGTAGTAGAAAAGGAAGAAGAGGAGGAAGAAGAAGGAGAGGAAGTAGAAGAAGAAGAAGGAAAAGGATAAAAAGAAAAAGATGAAAAAAAAGAACAAGAAGAATAAAAAGAAGAACAAGATGGAGAAGAAGAAGAAGAAGAAGAAGCAACTGATGAAGAAGAAGAACATGATGAAGAAGAAGAAAGAGAAAAAGAAGATGAAGACGAAGAAGAAGAAGAAGAAAAAGCAGAGGAAGAATAAAAAGAAGAAAAAGAAGAAGAAGAAGAAGAAGAAGAAAAATAAGAAGAAGAACAAGAAGTAGAAGAAGAAGAAGAAAAAGAAGAAGTAGAAGAAGTAGCACATGCAGAAGAAGAAGAGGAAGAAGAAGAAGAAGATGAAGAAGAATGCGAAGAAGAAGAAGAAGTAGAATGGGAAGAAGAGGATGAAGAAGTAGTGGAAGTAGAAGAAAAAGAAGAAGAAGATGATGATGAAGAAGTAGAAGACAAAGAAGAAGAAGAAGAAGAAGAAGAAGAAGAAGAAGAAGAAAAGGATGGAGAAGAAGAAGATGAAGAAGTTGAAAAAGAGGAAGGAGGAGGAGGATGAGGAGGGTTACAAGTAGATGAAGAAAATGAAGAAGAAGAATACAAAGAAGAAGGAGAGGAAGAAGAAGAACAAAAAAAGATTAAGAAGAGGAAGAAGAGAGAAAGAGGAAGAAGCTGAAGAAGAAGAAGAAGAAGAATAAGAAGAAGAAGAAGAAGAAAAAGGAGAGGAAAAAGAAGAAGAAGAAGAAGAAGCAAAAGAAGCAGAAGAAGAAAATTGGAGGAAGAAGAAGAAGAAGAAGAGGAAGAAGAAGAGAAGAAGATGAAGAGGAAGAAGACGGAGAAGAAGAAGAAGAAGAAGAAGAAGAAGAAGAGAAATAGTGGAAGAAGAAGAAGAAGAGGACGAAGATGATTTTAGAAAAAGAAGAAGAACAAAAAGAAGAAGAAGAAGACGAAGAGAAAAAAAGAAGTGAAAGAATAAGAGGAAAAATAATACGAAGAAGAAGTAAAACAGTAAGAAGAAGAAGATGATGATGATGAAGGAGGAGGACCAAATGATAAGGAAGAATAAGAAGAGGAGAAGAAGAAGAAAAAAATAACCAGAGGAAAAGGAAGAAGAAGAAGAAGAAAAATTAGAAGATGAAGACGGAGAAGGAGAAGAAGAAGAAGAAGAAGAAGAAGAATGAGATATTGAAAAGGAGAAGAAGAAGAAGAGGGAAATATAATAGAAGAACAAGAGAAAGAAGAAGAAGAAGAAGAAGATGAAGAAGAAGAAGAAGA